>QEPC01000241.1:650804-669835 GCA_003113815.1 Sphenodon punctatus | reverse complement strand
CCCCCTCCTTGTCTTTTAGATTGTAAGTCACAGGCAGGGACCGTGTCTATTTCTACATTCTATACAGTGCCAGGCACATGGCTGGCGCTATATAAATGTTAATAATAATAATAATAATAATAATAGTGTGCAAAGCCTTTAGGTCATCACGAGAGGCAGCCATTTTATTTACACTTAGTTTATTCACTTACTCTTGGGCCTCAGCCCACTGGCACTTTATGCCTCCTGAGCCTTGCAGGGCTTCCAATTCTATCCTCTCAAGCAGTATCTCCAAACACCCACGCGAAGCTGTTGCAGCGGCTGGTTTAAATAGCCTACACTGTTAGCGCCACTTGTAGCAGCGTCAGCAACAAGCCACCCTACTACACCCCACTATTGGAGTCAATGGCCACCAGACATTGGAGTGCCCCAGGGCTCTGGTGCCCATTACCAAATTTGCCAGACCCCCCCATGCATATGCACCACCAGAGTACATGGGCATGGGCACCGTTTGGGTTCCCAAGTGTGACAAGGTTGCTGCTGTTGTTCGAGCCACCTGACTGGGCCGCTGCCAACTGGAGCTGGCCCTGCTGCCACTGCAGGCCCTTTTATACAGCAAGGTCATTCAAAGCATAACTGGTGTGATCCCAGGGAAGGTCTAGAGACTTCTGTCAGGCACACAAATGTCCCTGCAATTTATCTGGCCAGGAAATCCCATTTTTTTCTGTGCTTCACAGTTACACCAAAAGCACATGGCTCACACATGGCTCATGAAATGTGGGTCACGCGTTGCCCAGATCTTTATCTGCAGAATTTTTACTACCCAAAAAGACCCCAGACCTCCCGCGTTTCCGTAAAATTGTAAGACCTGGAGGCGTTTGGCAAGGGAGAAGGGTGAGGGTGGATGGGATAGTGGGGGTTATGGGTTTTTTTCTGGCCATTTTTATTGTTGTTTTGACTGAATGTTTTATATATATTATTGTATTTTAATTGTATTTTATTGATTGATTTGTTAGCTGCCCCTGGCTGCCTGGCAGGAGGGGCGGGGTATAATTTTTTAAAATAAATAAATAAATAACTGCCAAGCATTTTGTTAACCCCAGTAGACTCCTAGATACATCCACAGAGTTCAATGAACTTAGGCTGTTAGCAATGTTCGGTATAATGATGATAATCTGAACTGAAATGACAAAAAAATGTTGTCCTCGCCATAAATTTTGAAGCACCTTTGGACATTCTAAAAATCTGATGTACATGTGAATCTAATCTGATTGCTGAAATTCTTCCTTTATGCACCTCTAATCACAGGCGGTCGTTTGAAAATATTTTTCACTATGATTAAGTAACAACATGTGATTTATTTTCTTTTGACCTTCTTAAATGGTTTTAATAGGTAACATTTCAAGAGGCTGTCATGGGAACCCTACTTAAATGCTAGAGTTCTGAGCCATTTATATTACTGCAACACATATAAAACAAAGCTAATTTAATACAGCAAGTGCACATGGAAATGTATTTACTAAAAATCATCTTTATGAAACTGTCTATTATTGATGGGAAAGAAATGGTAATGCATAATAAAGCACCAACTTTACAGCTTTTTTCTTGCTTTTTTCTTTTGAAAAAAGTTAAGTACCTGATTCTATTTAATACAACACCTAATACAACCAATAAAACATACATTTCTTCCAGTATATCAGAAGACAAAGGCAAGGACATATCAGTCTGGAAAGTAAATAACGAAAAATCACTCTATGAAGTCTATGATAAAATTAATGGCATTAGGGTCAGAATTTCATATGAGACTACCTAATAGCAATGTCATCTTCCATTATTTTGTATACCCATACCCAAAACATTTATTAGTCAAATGAATCTTCTTGTAAATGTAACGAATACAAGTGTATAAAAACCCTAAAAAATATCTTTATATTTTGTGTCATTTTTTTTTTTTTTTAAGAAAATGTATCCATCTCTATTGTTTGGACAAGAATTTTTAATCTTGACATCAGAACATTTGTTTTTGTTGACTTTGTCCTTTAATGATATGCATTCTGAATGTCAGTGTTCCCATAGATACCCACCCATAAAAATCTCTTCCTGTGCTCTTCAAATTTAACCTATAGAGGCCTTTTAAAAGTATTTTGTGCACTTTGGGACCAATCCAACGTTCACCGGCCGCAGGCACTGCGCTCAGCCAAGAACGCGCACGCGCAGCTCAGCATAGGCGGCTGTGCTGTGTATGCAACATGCATGCACACCTGACCGTGTGCGTTCTCTGAGTGCAGCACCTGCGAGCAGCGTACATGGGCCTTCGATTGCCCCCTTTGTGTATAAATGTTGCAAATGATTTGCTTAACTACCATGTACAATCTAATGTAAGTTTGTTCTAAAAGCAGACATAATTCATCTTCATTGTTTTCCTTAAGAACATAAGAAGTGCCATACTGAGACAGACGAATGGTCCATCTAGCCCAGCATCCTGTCTCCAACAGTGGCCAATAATGGTGGCTTGTGAGAAGTACCCAACAGGTCACAATGGGGGATTCATTCTCTGTTGTTTTCCCCCAGCTCCCGTCATGTTCCTTGATCCTGTCTGCCTAATAGCTGCTAATGGATCTATCTTCCAGAAACTTGTCCAAACCTCTTTTAAACTCAGCTATAGTACTGGCCCTTACCACAGCCTCTGGCAGTAGATTCCACAACCCAATTATACGCTGAGTGAAAAAATATTTTCTTTTATTTGTTTTAAACTTGCCACCCATGAGTTTCATGGAGTGTCCCCTAGTTCTAGTACTAGCTGAGAGGGTAAATAACTGCTCCTTGTTTATTAGTTCCACACCACTCATGATTTTATAGACCTCTATCATATCTCCTCTCAGTCGTCTCTTCTCCAAACTGAAGAGCCCCAACCTACCAAGCCTCTCCTCATACGGGAGCCCTTCCATGCCCTTGATCATTTTTGTTGCCCTTCTCTGTACCTTTTCTAGTTCAGCTATGTCTTTTTTGAGATGGGGCGACCAGAACTGCACACAATATTCGAGGTGCGGTCGCACCATTGATTTGTATAGAGGCATTATGACATCCTCAGTTTTATTCTCTATCCCCTTCCGAATAATTCCTAACATTCTGTTTGCTTTTTTGACTGCTGCTGCGCACTGCGCTGTGGATTTCATTGTATTGTCCACAACCACCCCCAGATCCTTTTCCTGAGTGGTAACTCCTAGCTTAGTACCCAGCATTGTGTACGCATAGTTTGGATTATTTTTCCCTACGTGCATCACTTTGCACTTGTCCACATTAAATCTCATTTGCCATTTAGATGCCCAGGCACCCAGTGTCGTAAGATCCTGTTGCAGTTCCTCACAGTCTGCTCGTGTTTTAACTACCTTGAATAACTTGGTGTCGTCTGCAAATTTGATCACCTCACTCTTAACACCCTTTTCCAAATCATTAATGAATACATTAAACAGCACCGGTCCCAATACAGATCCCTGAGGCACACCACTTTTTACATCTCTCCATTGTGAAAACTGACCATTTAGTCCTACCCTTTGCTTTCTATCTTTTAACCAGTTTCTGATCCATAGTAAGACACTACCTCCTATCCCATGACTTTTTAATTTTCTCAAGAGTCTCTCATGAGGGACCTTATCAAATGCTTTCTGGAAATCCAGGTACACTATATCTACTGGGTCTCCCTTGTCCACATGCTTATTTACACCCTCAAAGAATTCCAACAGGTTAGTGAGGCATGACTTACCTTTACTAAATCTGTGTTGACTCTTCCCCATTAAGCCATGTTTGTCAACATGCCCTGTAATTCTGTCCTTAATGATGGTTTTCACCATTTTGCCTGGCACAGATGTCAAGCTTACTGGTCTGTAGTTTCCAGCATCGCCTCTGGATCCCTTTTTAAATATCGAGGTTACATTTGCCACCCTCCAGTCCTCGGGTACAGTGGCAGATTTAAGTGACAGGTTACAAATTACTAACAGTAGGTCTGCGATTTCATATTTGCGTTCCTTCAGAACTCTGGGGTGAATGCCATCTGGGCCTGGTGACTTGTTAGTAAATTTGCTAGTATTAGTATTTGTTAGCATTCAATTTGTTAGTATTCAATAGTATTTGTTAGTATTCAGTTTGTCAATTTGTCCAAGAACATCCTCCAACGTCACATTGATTTGTAACAGCTCTTCCAATTCCTCGCCCACAAAGGAAGAAAGTTTCCTTAATTTCTATTAGCAGGGCCGCAGGGAGCACATTCACCTGGTGCTCTGATCATTTCACTGGCTGCCTATCATCTTCTGGGCCTGATTCAAGGTGCTGGTTTTGACCTTTAAAGCCCTACATGGCCTGGACCCTACTTACCTGAAGGATTGCCTCACCTCCTGGGTGGCCCCTGCGGTCATCTGGGACTGCCCTCCTGGAGGTCCTGTGTTACTGGTGGGTCCAAACAGACAGGAGGGCATTCTCGGCAACCACACTGTTGCTGTGGAATGCCTTCCCGGTGAAGATTCGCCTCAGCCCAGATCTCCTTACTTTCAGGTGAAATTGCAAGACTTGGCTCTTCTGTCAGATGTTTGGTGGGGGAAAGGGGTGGGTGGGATGGGTGGTTGTTTATTCAGATCTTTTTAAGTACTGTAGTTGTTTTTATATTTTGTATTTATATATATTTCATATTTTTAATGCATTTCTGTTTTTTATTTATGTAAGCCACCTCAAGTCGCCTTGTGGAAGAGGGGCAGGATAAAAATGAAATAAAATAAATAAAAATAAATACATAAAACAGTCACTAAAATTAATTTCAGTGGATTTGCACTCTTATATGTTTTTAAAGCTCATTATTATTAAAGAGCATATTTTAATAAGTAATATTAATCCAGAAAATGTTGCCAATTCCAAGACCCACACATGCCACATATACTGCATGCACACGGGCGCACAACCCCCCGTGCACCCCTGTTATGGGAACTGTGTGGCACACGGCATCCCTGTGCACACTACAAGCAGGGGGGTGGAACTGTGTCCATTGATGCTTCCAGACAAATGTAACTGAGCATCCTGGCAGGATCATCCCCTTTAGAGTATCAGAACTGTTAGCCTGGAGACTGGGTAGGCTGGGAAGGGCCAGAAAGTAGGACATGACAGCTGTGTGTGGGGCTTGGTGAGGCAGTCCTGTTGAGACAGTGAAAACCAAGCCGAAATATAAGGAAGAATGGGGCAGGACACTGGCCCTTTAAGGGATGGCAGCTTGGAAGGCTAGCCGCACCCACTCTGCTCATATAAGAAGAAGGAAGCCAAATAGGGCTTTTGTCTGTGCCTGACTGGACAAGGAGAAGTATCTCTCTGCTGGAGCCTGGATCCCTGCATTAATCTTGTCTGTGGTTCTGAAGGCTGAGAGGGATACACAAGGGCAACCTGACTGGAGTGTTGAGAGGAGATTCCTGGAACTGTGAGTAGCCAGCCAGTGCACTGTTGCCTGACTGAGCTGAGGATAGATAGGGCTGGGTTAACAGAGGGCTGTTTCCCGGTGTTAGTGAGAGTGCTGAGAGACCTTGTATGCTGAAGACATTACCTATAGACTGGAGACTGTTTATGGTGGAAATCAAGACTTGATGATAGAGCTGATCCCTGAGATTGTAACTCCTTGGGTCTGATTCTATGGGGACTTACCCCGGGGAACTGCCACCCTGTTACAGTAATCATATGTAAATCTATACTAAAAAAATCTATGGTTTAAGAGAGAGGCTAAGGCCCTTACAAATTCAATCATGCTTCAAAACGCAAGGAATTGTAAGTTAAAGCTCCTGCCTTAACTTCCATGTCATGCAAGCAGTAAAGAAGTTGTACAGTCTCGCATATTGTACTCACTTACAATTTAGGCTCCATGCACAACTTAGGCTCCACACTTTGGGTATTTTCAGACATTACGAGATCACGCTCAACCACAGACAATACCCTGTGGTGGGGAATGGTCCCATAATGTCTGTTTGAGTCCCACCAGATGTTCACCACAGTGAACCTCCAGCGGGAATCAAAATAACCATGCTTTCGGCCCTCGTCCGGGGACCATGGCCGAAAGCGTGGTTAGCTGAACCACGGTCCCGAATCGGCGGTCGGTAACGTCTGTTACCGGCGCCAATTCCGGGTTATGGCCCAGACCACGGGTCGGAATCAGACGCAGCGGCCGGATTGGCTGCTGCACCCGCCCGTCTCCCGGAGGGCGGGCGGCTGGGGGAATGTGGGGGGCATAGCTGTGCGGCCGCACGTCTGAAAATACCCTTTGACTTGGTCCTTCAGTCCTAATTCTATTCCTCTTCAGGATGGGGGCAACCCTGAAGCTGAGGACAGTGCTATTTAAACGTTTAATAAGAATTTAAAGTTGAGTACAGATTGAAATTAATATCATGGAATGCCCATTGGAAGAAATGGAGGCAAAAGGAATGTTAATTTGGAAATCAATTCTATTGGCAGATCCCATTAAGTGGCTGTGAAAGAATACAACAGAGCTGCATCTTTGGGAATGGCAGGAGGGTGTGCTGGCAAGAAGGTGTGGAATAATGAGGAAAGCACCAGGAAGAGTGAGTGGAATGGGTGGAACCCCATGAAGCAGCAAGGAGCTGGGTGGAATGACAGGAGGAATGCCATGATAAACAGGTAGAAGACATCGTTCTGAGTGAAAAAAGTGATTCAGAAGAGTGATAGGATACCATGCGGAGCACTCCTATCATTCCACCCAGTTCGCATAGCTGCCTTCTCATTGTTCTACTCCCTACTGCCTCCCTCCCTGTTATTCCACCTCCTCTCCTCTTTTTTTTTGTCATTCCACACACACACCCTTACTGTTGTTCCCTATCAGAGATACAGATCATTGTATTTCCCAGGACTCTTGGGTTGTTTGTGAGGAGAGTGGGGTTTAGAGGAGCGAGGGGCTGGGAGCCATGACTCATAGATTCTCTGTTACAGGCCTGGAACTGAGTGGATTAGGACCCAGTGTTTTATTGTATTTTATAATGTGGACAAGAGGAAGCGACTGAAAAGTATAACAAAATAAATAAACCCAAGGGGGGGGGGGGTTGGGATTCAAGACGAGTCTCTCAGAGGGCAGTAGGGGCTAGTGGGTTAGAGTGGGGGGGCTGAAAGCCAGGATCCCAGGGTCCTCTGGGACAGCAGTGGGAGTTAGTAGGTAAAAGGGGAGGGTTGGGAGCCAAGTCAAGTTTATTTATTGTTAGCACATGACTATAACAATATGATTAGACCCTTTACAACAGCAAAATACAAAGTAAAACAAACGAAATACGGGATGGGATAAGCAATGTCAACACAATCCTAATAATAAAAGTAATAATAAAAACGCCATAAACTAGATAGCATATATTAACGAATAATCATTTAAGGAGCAATCCAGATATGAACAAAATAATAATTAAAACACCATCAGCTAGGTAGCATATATTAATGAATAAACATTTAAGGAGCAGTCCACATATGGACAACATACCACACCAGCGGCAAACGCTGCCGACCAACTGGTGCTAAGGCGCCGCAGCGATGACAGTAGCTTTGTTGAAAAAAGCAGAAAACATAGAAGAGGGGGGCACGCTCCCGATAACCAGAGCGTAAACCCAGGCCATACTCTTCCCGGGGCTTGGGCTAACGGGTCTTAAACCCTGCAGGCTGATAATCAGTTGGGAGGCAAATGGGTATGAGCCGGGTCTGGAGACCCAAAGCTTACCTCGACCTGGAGCGAAGAAATCTTGGGTACAGACAAAACCACCAATAACTAGGTATTACCCTAATTGGGACTACCATTCCCCGTGGAGATTAACCGTTCTCCAATCAACAGAACCAGCCAGACATACCCCGGCTCAGATAACAGCAGGTCCCAGACGCCCTACTCTAATCCGCAGGTATAACTGGCAGAACTTGGCCACCGCCCTAGCCATTTCCGTGTCCTTACAGTCTAGAAGAAACTTGGGCAGCATACCCAAATCTCGCTGGCCTTCATAATAGCAACCCAACAGCTCCCTTCTGGGGTCATCAAGGGCTGTGCAGCGGAAGAGAATGTGGGTACAGGAATCTGGTTCCTGCAGCTCAAACAACTGACATAGGGCTGGGAGCCAGAACTCAGCTGTCCCATTCTCCCCAACCCAAATTAAAGGATATAGGGAAAGGAATGTCCTTTCCCTATATTCTGTGGAATGTCCCCAGCTTCAGTGTTGCCTCCAACCTGCAGATGAAGAGCAAGCACCAGAAGTCACCCTTGAATTTTCTAACAGCACTACACCTCACAAACATTTTCTTAAGGTACGCTTTCAAGTAAATACACAAACTGCTGGAACAGGCAGAAAAACACAATTTTATTGTGATTTTCAAAACATGAATATGTATTCATCCCATTTGTATGAAAATAGGGTAGATTGTATCCCTCACCCAAGGAATCACCTCTGCCAAATGTCAAGCAAATAGGATAAGTGGTGCCTATTTTATAAGCAATACTATGTTCATGCAATAAAGTGAAGGATGCAAGCTGGCCTTAACTATAGAGCGGTTCCTGCTGCTCTAGAATATCTAGTGGATAAAGTTTAACTCTGACGTTTTGTTACTAATTCTACCTTCTCTTCAGCCTGTAAATACTATGGCGGAAAAAACCTCCAAATGTATTTTAACTAATTGAAATGAGTCTGATTGTTTCAGAAGTCTAGAACAAAATGGCCAGTCACATATTGAAAAACCAAAGGCTGCTGTCTTAATTTCAAAATATCATTCCTCATCATTCTTTCTTAAGACCACAAAAGGAGCCTCATAATTATATTTTGGAATCAGAGAATAGCCAGAAGTTATGGAATAGGATTTTTTTTTTGCATACCTGTGCCTTCTACATATATACAGTAATAATAAAAAAATATTCATATGTGAGAGAGCCCCAATAATGCCTTATTGACTGGTTTCTGCCATACCGCATCTTCACTCAGTCCAAAAACTTCATGGAAAATAAAAACTGGTCTCAGCAGAGGTCCTCATGCAACACTTCATCTCAAAGCAAATTTTTCCTGCTGGATTATAAAGTCCTGAAAATGAAATCCTAATGAAAATGCTAAGAGGCCTTTAACTACGATGGTGCTAGCGGGCACTACTAAAATAAATAGAAATCCTTGTCAGTGCCAGAAAAGAAGCCCATCATTACAGGCACTTTTCTAGAAGCTTTTATTATATCTGGATGATAATAATCTTCCCACCAGTGGGCCTGCTGCTTCCTGGCATATATCAAGTATGTCGAAACATTTTACACATTCCAAACAGCAGGCAGAATAGACAATAACAAAACAGCAAAAGAAACTTTCTCACAACATGTTGCATGTCTTTGTTCTCAGTTGCTAGCATTATGTTTGCAGTAAAAAAATCAAGAAAACCATTTAACTAAACTCCTCCATGTATAGAAATTCTCTTATTAAGAAGTGAAGATAAAAATGCAAACTTTCTGGTCCAGATCCTCTGCTGTAGAAAGAGCGCACTCAGCACAGTGTAGGAGTGATGTGCACAAGCCGCTCAAAGATGACATAGAAGGAATTATGGCATCTCCATGCCTCAAATCCTTATTTTGGCTGCAATGGGGCACTGAAAATGTAAGGGAATGTAGGACTGCAGCAACCGTTATCACATCTCTGTGATAACGTGGAGAAACTGGGGCTTCAGGAGACAGCAGGGCACAGCGGTAAAAGAGGCCACATTGGAAAGAAGAGGCACAAAGAAGCTCTTCTGCACTCACTGGAACATTGTGATGTCCGAACACTCTGAAGGGGGCATGGCCACATCAGAAAGGGGGGGGGGGAAGAGTCCCTTATCCCTGTCCCCTTTCCAATGTGCCTCCATCTTGTTCAAGTTTCATGACATCACAATGTACGGAAAGGGGTGTAGAGCCACTTCAGAAAGGGTCAGGAGTTTGCCCTGCCCCATCCTACGTGGCCTTACTCCATTTAGGTCAAGTGGCAACATGAACTGCAGCCATTATGCAAAATGGGGAATTTAACCTAAACCAAACAAAACCCTTGCAGTCGTTTCAATTTTTAGAAACATTAAACAATGAAATATTTGTTGCCTTGTAAATTTAGTATGTTTACAATATCACTGAAATATTAAGCACAGACCTTCACAATGGCTGCCTTTCACAGAAAACCCAGGCATGGCTGTGACCTGATTTTACAATAGGGGAAGCTCCTCTTTATCCTGTCACAGTAATGGTTAAGGATAGCCATTATTAGGAATGTAGAGAGCTGGGTAATTGGTGGCTATGAGGGTTGCATGGCGAGTTGCCTGACTGCTATGAAGGTAGCAGCCCTCAAATGTCACCTAGAAAGAATTCTAGAGAGTGCTGGAGAGGAGGAGCTAGTTGTAGTTGTGCATGTGGGTATAACTGACATAGGACGATGTAGGAGGGAGGTTCTAGACACTAAATTTAGGGTTGTAGGTGGGAGACTGAAGACCAGAACCTCCAGGGTAGCATTCACACAAATGTTCCCAGTTCCACATGCAGGGCCCCAGAGACAGGCTGAGCTCCAGATTCTCAATGCATGGATGAAATGATGGTGCAGGGAGGAGGACTTTAGATTTATTAGGAACTGGGGAACCTTTTGGGGAAGGGGAACCTATACCGACGGGATGACCTCTACTTTAACCAAAATGGAACCTGGCCACTGGTGCTAAATATTAAAAAGGAGATAGACCAGTTTTAAAACTAGAATCCAGGGGAAACCCAACATGCACCAAGAAGCACATGGATTGGACCAAGACATCTTCGAAAAGATGCCGTTAATTCAGGAAAATTAGAGTATTCTACTATAGAGAATAGGAAAGAAGCTGAGAGAGCTCAGATGGAAATCTGTGCAGAACAGACCAACTTAAATGATTTCAAAATAACTGAAATTATTACTTATAATGAGAAGAATAAGAATAAAAGGAATACATTCAAGTGTCTATATACAAATGCTAGAAGGCTAAAAAGTAAAATGGGAGAATTAGAGTGTAGGGCACTAAATGAAGATATAGACATAACAGGAATCTCAGAGACCTGGTGGAATGAGGATATTAATAAGAAGTGCCGTACTGGGTTAGACCAATGGTCCATTGAGCGTAGCACCTGTCTCTGACAGTGGCCAATCTCGGTCACTTGGAAGAAGTACTCAACAAGTCACAATGGGGAAATCCATTTCTTGTGGGACACTGTAATACCAAAGTACAAAATATATTGAAATGACAGAGTAGACTGAGCTGCTGGTGGGGTGGTGCTATATATTAAAGACAGCATTGAGTCAAGCGGGATTAAAATTTTACAGGAAGTAAACTGTACTCTAGAATCTCTATGGATAGAAATTCCATGCAAAATGGGAAAGTGTATAGGAGTGCGACTATACTGACCCCCTGATCAGGATGGTGCAATGGACTATAAAATGCTAACTGAGATTAGACAGACTACTAAAGTTGGAAATACAATAATAATGGGTGATTTCAATTACCCTAATATTGACTGTGTAAATGTTTCCTTGGGTGTGATGCAGAGGTAAAATTTCTACATGCCATAAATTACTACTTCGTGGAGCAACTGGTCATCAAACCAGCAAGAGGAGAAGCTACTTTGGATCTAGTCTTAAGTGGAGTGCAGGACCTGGAGCAAAGGCTAATGGTGGTGAAGCTGCTTTGATATAGTGATCATAATATAATCAAATTCAACATACATACAAAAGGAAAAAAGACAAATAAAACTACCTCAATAACATTTAATTTTAAAAAGGGGAACTATACAAAAATGAGGAAACTAGTTAGAGGGAAATTAAAAGAAGCAGTTGTGAGGATTAAATGTCTGCAAGAACTGTGGAGTCTATTTAAAATAAATCATCTTGGAAGCCCAGATTAAATGTATTCCACAAATTAAAAAAGGTAGCAAATGGACTAGTCATCTGCCTGTGTGGCTAAATGGTGAGGTGAAGAAGGCTATTAGAGCCCAAAACTTGTCCTTTAAAAAATGGAAAGCTAATCCTAATGAAAAAAATAGGAAAGTGAATAAACATTGCCAAATTAGATGTAAAAAGTTAATAAGGCAGGCTAAGAGGGAATGTGAAGAGCGACTTGCTAAAGATACAAAAACGAATTATAAAAACTTTTCCAAGTACATCCCAAGGAAGAAGGCTGCTAGCGTGTCAGTCGGGCCATTAGATTACCAGGGGGTGAAAGGGGTACTCAGGAAGGATAAAGACATTGCAGAGAAGCTGAACAAATTCTTTGCTTTGGCCTTCACTGCAGAGTATGTTGAGATGCCCATGCCGGACCTATTTTTTTGTAGGTGATGAATCGGAAAAAACTGTCACAAATCAACGTGTCTACAAAAGAGGTTCTAGAGCAAACTGAAACTAAAAAGTAACAAATCACCAGAACCAGATAGTATTCACCCTAGAGTTCTGAAAGAACTCAAGTATGAAATTGGAAAACTATTATTGGAAATTTGTAATCTGCCACTATACCTGGGGATTAGAGGGTAGTGAATGTAATGTCTATATTTTAAAAGGGCTCCAGAGGCAATTCTGGAAACTACAGGCCAGTGAGCCTGACGTCGATGCTGGGAAAACTGGTGGAAATGCTTGTTAAGAACCGAATTACTGGGCATATTGATAAACACAGCATAATGGGGGAAGAGTCAACATTGTTTTAGCAAAGGGAAGTTGTGCCTCACTAATCTACTTCAATTTTTTGAGGTTATAAATAAGCATGTGGAAAGGGGGAACCGGTCAATATAGTGTATCTGGATTTTTAGAAGGCATTCAATAAGGTCTCTCATAAGACCTCATAAGCCAGGGATGCCCGACTCGAAGTCCCCCGGGTTGCCTGGATGGCAACGATGGGGAGGGCGTTCTCGGTGGTTGCTCCTAGGCTGTGGAACTCGCTTCTGAAGGAGGCCCGCCTGGCCCTGGACCTCCACTCTTTCCGTAGACAGTGTAAGACCTGGCTGTTCTGCCGAGCCTTTGGAGAGCGAGACAGGTAGGGTGGGGTGGATTGGGGAGGGGAATTCTGCCCTTTTTGTTCTTTTTATCCTTTTAAATTGGGGGGGTTCACACTTCCATAGCTCAGCAGGTACGGAGTCTGGGGGTGATATTGGATGCGGATCTCCGCCTGGAGTGGCAGGTGGAGGCAGTTGCAAAGGCCGCCTTCTGCCAGTTGCATCTGGTGTGGAGGCTGCGTCCGTACATCTCCGGCCCGGACCTGGCCTCCCTCATCCATGCCTTCGTCACCTCGAGGCTGGACTACTGCAACGTGCTCCACGTGGGGCTTCCCTTGTTCCTGGTTCTGAAGCTGCAGCTAGTGCAGAATGTGGCGTCCCGGCTCCTTTCGGGAACGGGTCGTCGGGAGCACATAACACCTGTGCTCTGGACTCTGCACTGGTTGCCAATAACGTGCCGAGCCAGGTTCAAGGTTTTGGTGTTGATTTATAAGGCCTTTCACGGTCTGGGCCCCTCGTACCTCAGGGACCGCCTCGCCCTCCACGCCCCAGAGTGGCTCCTTCGGTCTGCCGGAGGTGCCTTCTTGGAGGTCCCCCGCATTAAGTGGGAGGCCACAATGGAGAGGGCATTCTTGGTGGCTGGGCCGCGCCTTTGGAACTCCCTCCCAGAGGAAGCTTGCCTGGCCCCAAGCCTTTTGACATTCCGGCGAAGTTGTAAAACCTGACTGTTCACCCAGGCCTTTGGGGAGGCGGGAAGGGGGGTTGGAGGGTTTTTATCTCCCTTACCCTATTTATTGTTTTATGGTGACCCCCGGCCCTGTTTTAATACTTGGAATATTGTATTCTGAAATGTTTTAATTGTTTTTAAATGTTTTTATATATGTGAATACTTTTTATTGTAAGCCGCCCCGAGCTGTTTTAGGAGGGGCGGGGTAGAAATTTGATAAATAATTAAATAAATAAATAAATGATATTTTAAAAGTGTTTTTATTGATGTTTTGTAAGCTGCCGCTAGCTGTTCTTGAGCAGGAGGGGGCGGGGTAAAAATAGAAAAATAAAAAAAAAAAATAAAAGAGACTCTTGAAGGAATTAAAAAGTCATAGGATAGGAGACAGTGTCCTATTGTAGATCAGTAACTGGTTAAATTGTGTTGTATAATTTATTTATTAATGGTCTGGAAAACGGAGTAAAGATCAAATTTGCAATGACACAAAGTTATTCAAGGCATATGCACACAATGCTAGGTTCTAGGGTTACCACTCAGGAAAAGGATCTTTGAGTAATTTTGGACAATACACTGAAATCCTCAATGTGTGGTGGTAGTCAAAAAAAGCAAACGGGATGTTAGGAATTATTCAGAAAGGGATAGAAAATAAAACTGAAAATATCATAATGCTTCTATATAAATGTATGGTGTAACTACACCTTGAACATTGTGTGTAGTTATGGTCTCCCCATTTCAAGTAGAAAAGTCTACTTATCTGTAGATAAGGGCAACAAAAATGATAAAGAGTATGGAACGGCTCCCCTACAAAGAGAGGTTTAATAGGCTAGAGCTCTTCAGCTTGGAGAAGAGAAAACTGAGGGGATATGATAGAAGTTTATAAAATCATGACTGTGGTGGATGAGTAAATTCGGAACAGATATGTACCATCTTGAATAGTACTAGAACTAGGGGACACTACATGGAACTAACTGATAACAAATTTAAAACATACTTTTTTCACTCAACACACAATTAACTTGTCGAATTTGTTGCCAGAGGATGTGGCTGAGGCCAGTGGTATTTCTGGGTTCATTTATTTATCTGTACTTTTTTACCCCGCCCCTCTCACTACAAGCGACTCAGGGTGGCTCACAAAATTCGTAATAAAAACACAGTGTAAATATAAAAATATAAAATGTATAAAACATGTTAAAACTCTATCACGCACAAAATAAAACCCACAGTGCAACCTCCCCAAATTTACCCCGACATACCTATCCAACCCTTCCCTCCTCCCACACCAAATGCCTGGCGGAAAAGTCAGGTCTTGCAATTTTGATTGAAAGCAAGAAGATTCATGCTGAGGCAAACCTCCACTGGAAGGGAGTTCCAAAGTGATGGTGCAGACTCCGAGAATGCCCTCCTATCCATCTAAACCCGTTCGTAACACGGGACTTCCAGGAGGGCACCCCAGGATGATCTCAGGGGTCAACCAGGGGCCCAGGGGTGAGGCGATCACTCGGATAAGTAGCACCTAGACCATGAAGGGCTTTAAAGGTCAATACCAACACCTTGAATTGGGCCTGGAAGTGCTCGGAGCATAGGTGGTATGTGCTCCCTGTGGCCTATCCCAGTAAGGAGACGCACTGCCGCATTCTGAATTTAAAAAAGGATGGGATAAGTTCTTGGAGAGTAGGTCCATTAACAACTATTAGCCAAGTTTAGGGGATGTAACTTCTTACTTTCAGGAGGTGGGAGTGAAAAACAGGGAATGGATTGCACATTGGGACCTGTTGGGTACTTCTCCAAGCAACTAAGATTGGCCACTGTCTTCTCCATCTTGGAAACAGGATGCTGGGCTTTATGGACCATTGGTCTGGCCCAGTATGGCACTACTTATGTTCCTATATGTTCTTACAATCAGAATTGTAGTGTCTTCTGCCATTGTGCAAAAGAAAACTCTAGTTTGCGGACCCTCGACATCTATGTCAAACAAGAAACCTGCGTGCGCAGATAAATTATGTGAAATCTATTCACTGTGTCTCCCATGCTCCATGTTGTCACTGAGTGATGGATTTTGTATTGATTTAGTTGAAAGATAAATAAAATGATGCAGTTGGATCCCTTCTTTTTAGCGCTTCTTCCAAGGAAGCTCAAGAACATCAACTAAGGGTGTTTTCAATGTGATGGTGGCCCGCATTGCGACGCTTTGCCATGCTTTGGCACCGGGGCAACCATCACTTTAGTTTTCCCATGCCAGATGTTAGCACGAAGAGATCCCAGATGTGGTGGCAGCTAGCATGGACTGTGACTTGGGAAAGTTTTTGAGTCACAGCCCACACTAGCCTCCACCACAGTTAGGATCTGACTGTCCAACCGGGAGTAAAGCAGGCTTTCACGTTCAAAAGCATGCTTTATTGGACCCAATCCAGAGTCCCTGCTGGTTCTGGGCACCATGGTAGGCTGTCATTGGGCATCATGGCTGCCTGTCAGGGATAGAGGGTGTGGGCACAGACTGGGCAGACATGCATCAGTGTGTCTCCCTGTCCTCCCCGGCAGTCCAGCCAGTCATGTTAGTTCAGGGGCCTGGCAGGATCCCAACTGTGGCGGCGGTCCATCTCCAGAAGGGGTAAGTTTGAAAAAACCCTAAATGTGCCATTACTGTACACTTCTTACTTTGCCCTTGATTTATGTACATTATTTCGACTGATGTCACGAAAAGTCTATACCCAAATGAGTCCTTTGAATGAAAGGGATACCAAAGCCGTCAGAGTCACCTTTTTCAAGCAGTAACTCCTGCCAATTCATATATTCCCCAACTGTGAGGTCAAAATACCCCACTTTGGAGTATTATCCTTATATAAGAACATTTGAAACACAGCTCCAATTAGTTTGATTGGTTACAGGAGTATCATTTGATAGGGTCTTAGGAGAAGCAGTTGCCCTTTCAGACATTGGTTTACCTTACATCAGACCGGTACTAATGTGTTGAATTCTAGAGAAGAGGAAAAGCATTGTACACCTACTGTTCCTCACCCTCTTCCTTACTATGTTCCTGGTAAGGGCAAGCTTGCCACTGCTGGTTGTATCATATGTTCCCTTGTGGAAGGAGAGGCTTAGCTGGGCCAGGGGCTGGACAGATCCAGACCCTTCCCTTTCATACAAGTCCATCAGCCACTCTGGATGTAGCCACACGAGCTGGGTGGGACCAATTCCCTGTGCACTTTGGGGTGGGTAATCGGAGCTGCCGCACTTTGAGGCCAGCGTGAAGAGAAGGGCACACAGTCCGCACACCTCCCCCCATGGGGAAACCAGGCGGGCAGGCCACTGTCTGAGGCGGACTGAGTCATCAGCCACTCTCACGGGCACTCAGCTCCACCTCCCATACCCTTCCTCAGCCCACCCACTATTCTTCCCCTGGCCATGATGTGGCCATGTTGGCACCGTGACACTGCCTGCCACTCAAAGTGGCAGATGGGAAATGGGTCCACAAGCAGGGGCACGGAACCACAATTTGGGCAGCCTTACTCCAATTTGGGTAAGCCTACTACACCCTATTTCCCAAGCCTTTTTCAGCGGATGCAGGGTGTAGCAGCCAGCTGCCTGCCCTGCAGCAGGGTGAACAGCTGGCAGCTGCCAGGCACATGAGCCACTGTGTCACGTGGCAACAATGACCAAATTGGGGTAAGACTGCCCAAATTGTGGTACTGTCTCGTGCAGCGATAACCTCTGTCTTGCTCTTAGTCCCTCTCTTCTACAGTGGCAGAGGTGAAAGCTCCAGCAGCTTAGTGGCCAATCCCAGCTCCCTTTCGTCACACTGACACAACTATGGTTTTTTTCATGGTTTTCCTCAAATTATGCCCCATATTGAGAAGCAAGACATGTATGTGATGTCGGGAGTTTAAAATGGTATTCAGTAAAGGACAGGAACTGGGATACTATCAATTCATTCAATGCTAAAAGCCACTTCTAAACCACATACATTGACAGAAAGAAGGTCAAAAGATTTGTTAATTATTTCCAAAACCAGAATATATTTATCCACACACATCAATCTTACATGGAGAAGATACCCCTACTGTCCTCTAATTCTCCAACCCAACAATTCCAAATTCTCCAGGAACTTAAAATCACCCAAACTAAGCCTTTGAAAATTTGCCCAAAATGTACATTCAGTATCACACTTTATATGTCAAGTTTTAGCTTGAAGCAAAATTTTACTGCTAATTTATAAATCCTTGAAATATGGGTTTTGGAATAGAATGTTAATATAACTCAAATTACAGCAATGCTTCCAGACACCACAATAATGAAAAAAATAATTACATCAATAAAATTATACTAGCTTGACACTAACCGTTCACCAAAACCAACAATTCTGAATGACTAACATGTACCATAAATACGACTGTCATCATAAATTAACACTATCTGGAACAGGGTGGATGAAACTCTTTGAAATAACACCCTGGTGCTGCCAAACGCTCTTTAGAAAAGAAAGCTTCTTTCGCAGTGTTAAGAGTTTTATTAAGTCCCTTTGTGCCTGATTATGAACTTCCTCTGAATCAACAATTATGGCTTTATAGCATATCCAATTAAGAAGTTGCTTAGATAAAAAGCTCCCATTTGGCTGTAGAGATCGGAACCTACGAAATTATACCCCAACATATTTATTTATTTATTTATTGGTATTTCTATACTGCCCTATTCACTAGGGGCAGGAATTCCGGTTCTCCCGAAAACCGATATTGCTGGTATTTGGATGTATCGGCTTAATCCGATAAATCCAATATTTACCTGTACCAGCATACCGGATTTTTAACATTGGCTGTTTTACCGGATTTTTTACATTGCGGCCATTGAAGTCAATAGCCGCAATGTAAAAACTCCGGTACGCGGCCAATGTTAAAAATCTGGTATGCCGACACCAGTAAATCCGGTACCAGGGAGATCCAATACTGGTGTATCCGGTAGGGGTGGGCGTGCCGGTAAATCCGGTATCCGAGAATGCCGGTACTGGGCGTACCGGCATTACCCGAAATCCGGTCCCGTTACCGGATTCCCGGTCCCGGATTTTTTTTACATTGCAGCCATTTAAATAAATGGCTGCAATGTAAAAAGTCCCACCAAAAAAGTAAAAAAAAAAAACCTCCCCGAGTCCAGGCTGCGTGGGTGGAAGGGGGGACACCCCCCACCCACCCTGCCCAGCCTGGATTTTTTTTTAAAAAAGAGCCCCCCCCAGCACCAGCGGCCGCGGCATCCCCGCAGCCGCTGGTAAGTATAGACCCGATCCCAGGGATCACCCCTACTACAAGTTGACTGTACCTTTGTATTTCAGCGGAGCTCCGGGCGCGG
>QEPC01000241.1:640127-650163 GCA_003113815.1 Sphenodon punctatus | reverse complement strand
GTGTCCCACCCCTATTATTCGCTATACCATAATGTAGCCCCACGTAGCCCCACAGCGACTCAGGACAGTGTACAGCAAACAAATAACCAAGTACAAAATACAAGATCAAAATAAACATTAAAAGCTCAAATTAAAATCAACTTAATCCCACCCCCCCACCAATCCCCCTCACCGAATGCCTGACGAAACAGCCAGGTCTTGCATCAACTGCGAAATAAGGCGAGGCCCTGGGAAAGTCGAATCTCCACTTGGAGGGAGTTACAGAGTCATGGCGCAGCCACTGAGAATGCCCTTTCAAATATAGCCCCTTGAGAAACTCGGGGGACCTCTAACAGGGCACCCCTGGAGGGCCGCAGGGGTTGATCGAGGACAGGGGGTGTGAGGCATTCCCACAGGTATACAAGGCTCAAGCCGTATAGGGATTTAAAGGTTATAACCAACACCTTGAAGCAAACTCGGAAGACTATGAGCAGCCAGTGCAGAGAATGGAGCACCGGTGTAATGTGCTCCTGGCGGCCCGTCCCCATTATGAGGCAGGCTGCCCCATTCTGCACCAGCTGAAGTCTCCAAATTGTTATCAGGGGTAGCCCCACGTAGAGCACGTTACAGTAGTCAAGCTGTGAGGTGATAAACACATGGATGATGGTGGCAAGATTGGGGCCTGAGATATATGGTTGAAGACGACGGACCAGATGTAGTTTACTAAAGGCACTCCTCGCCACAGCCGCCACCTGGGCATCTAGGCAGAGCTGCAAATCGAGGAGAACCCCCAGACTCCGAACTTGAGGGACCAGAGCTGAATGCACCCTATCAATGATGGGAGCCTCCACACATGCACCCTTACCCACCAGCATCACCACTGTCTTGTCAGGATTCAGCTTAAGGCGGCTTGTCCTCACCCAGTTGCCCACCGCAGCCAGGCACCGGGTAAGCACAGAGACTGCAGGGTCTGGGTCAGATGAAAACGAGGGGTATAGCTGGGTGTCATCAACATATTAATGACACCCCACTCCAAATTCTCTCACAATCTCACCCGATGGCTACATATATACGTTGAACAGGAGAGGGGACAGAATAGAACCCTGTGAGACTCTGCATGTAGGATCCCAGGGGTAAGATCTTCTGTCTACCCCCAAACAGAACATGAGGGAACTGTTTGCAGATACCTACATCTTAAGAGGTTGTGTTTTTTTTTATAACTACAAAGTTCTACATTCTGGAAGAAAATTATTTCCTACTAAAAGTGTGGTCATGCTTTTTGGGTACTGCTGCAATAACATGGGCCTGTTTTGTCTCTCTGCTGCCCATATGGAAAATAATTCCCAAATCAACAGTAAGGGAACCTGATAATATCTTAGTACTGCAATTAATTAAGGACACAAATAACTTTAATATGTGCGTAATCTCACTGGAGTCCTACAAATACAGTAGGGCATTCAAGTTCTAAAGTTACTCAAGTAAATGTTGAACTTTAAAGGATAAAGATCTACATGAGTAAAGCCTAGTATACTCTCAGTAATTGCACCAAATTTTAAAAAAATTGATTCCTAAAGTAATTTTGTTAAACTGGTGCAATGTTCTTGTGAGGAAACTATTAAATTGTTTTAAGAATGCCATATATCAGTTTATCTTAGGTAAGTAACAGAATTGGGCTAGCTGAGTATTAGCCAATGTAACTAATTTAAGACAGTCTTCCTTCTTATGGGTGGGGGAGGATACACCAATTTAACTAAATCAATCTAGAAACCAATTTTGTTAGGTCAGTGCAATTCCTGTGTGTAAACAGGTTGTAGCATCTCACATTTCAAGTGTTAAAAAGTTACCTTTACTGACAAAAGGTGTAGTTCAGATATACATCAATGACCTGAGAAACCTTTTGTTTTTCTTGTATACCAGAAAAAAATGAGAGTAAAAAATTGATGTTTCCACTCAAATATTGTATATTTAATCCTAAATTAAAAATTGACCATGCTTTAATAACTGATTGTAGCTAATTCCATACTGGTAACTTAGTCTGTGGTTTTTTTGTTTGTGTTTTGGGGGGGATAACTATGAAGTGATGCATTCTGGAGGAAAAATAGTTTCCAACTTGAAGTTTGACCATGTTTTGTGGTAGTACTGCAATACTTTGCCATAAGTCTCTCAGTAAATTCCCAGCTGTGCTGTACTGATGAGTTGATGAGTAATTATTAAATAAAGCCTACAAATGTAATTAAGTTCAGAAATATTTTCCATTAGTTTCCAAAGAACTCAATATTTTTCAGGCAATTATTAAAATGGAAGCAAAATGATTTTTTTCATAATCTGCACATTCAGTTATGGATTGCTCTGGACTCCAAAGCATTTAATTTGTTTAATGCATACGGATGGTGTGAAGCAGAACTTGTGAACTCTTTCTATTTCAGTTTGGATAGTCCATTCAGGAGGAAACATTGAAGTAAAATAAAGAGGTTTAGAATTCAGAGTAAGTTTCTAAAGACAATTGATGAGCTAAATTATATTGGCATTTCTTCTTATCTTGATAAATATCTTCCTGACCTTAGCTATTACTACTAACCAGACCACAGCCAAATATTGTTGTTAATACAGCTATCAAGCCTAAATATTACCTCCTTTATGTTCCAAGTGCATGCAATTTTCTGTCATTATCAGAATAGCATGGATAGACAGGTACAGTGACACATGAGATAACCATATACTATTTAAAGGCTACAAGGATAGCTTCAAAAGAGGAGAAAAATTTCAAACTAGGTCTTATGTCATACCATCAATAATAGCGCTGTCACTCTAATGGCTAAGGAAAAGCAGGGGAGCGGTGACAATAGGTGCATTCATCTTGCTATTGCTCTGGAAAAGGAGCACCTGTATTCCAGTGCACTTTGTCTCCAGCAATCCCCTGATGAGTGAACTACATGACAGTGCATCTGATAGCGAGAATGCTACCTATCTATCATCCTTTCTTCCTGAAAGGCACCTTGACTACAGTTAATGACTGTAGCAGGAGCAAACGATAGCTGCCGCTTCCACACATGCTTCTTTGTTGCGATTTTCAAATCGTAGTGAAATGTCTCAACAACGTATTCCAAAGAAAAGGCTAATGCATTAAGACGTTTTTACTCTATAAGACAGTATCAATCAATCAATCTTAGCCTTCTCCATGGCCCCACGATTAAATAAAACAAATAACCAAATACAGATATAAGACAGTAGAATACCAACATATATGAACATATTGTAGCCAATACACATACATTTTCACTGTTACAATAACTTACATATTGCAGCTAGGTAAGTAATTTCCTGGTTGCAAACCCACACTGTAGAAATTGGCTGAGCTGCTGTGATGTCACATTCAAAGTCATGTCCACTACTGTGAGGGAAGAGAAAGACCATACTTGGATTCCGAACATGCCAGAATCATTCCAACTGCTCTGAAGGAAGGGAAAAGGAAGAAAAGAGAAAAAGAAAGCTATAAAGAGATAATGTCGCGCTGTGCCTCAGTTTCCTCAAGAGGAAAATGCGCTTAGTGATCCAGGCCTGACATAATCTGGTTTGGATATAGGGCGACTATTTTCCAATATGTGAAAACTTTGAGATTGCACCATACTTAAGAGCTAGACCATCCCAGTATGGTATAGCAATGACAATAATTTGTAAGTAGGTTCATGAGAGAAATAATATATAAATATAAAGCATAAGTTTACTTAATTAAAAAAAATATGAACATAGTACAAAAGAGAAACAATGTCAGTTACAAATACATGATTTAAAAAGACATTTCTGTTCAAAGAAACAGTTCTATTATAAGTAAAATCTTAACATCTATAAGAAATAACATATGCTTTAATTATTGGCTCAAATGTTTCAAAAGAATATTCATTCATATTCATCCAGTCCTGTGTCTCATACTGCCATAATGAAGGTGAAAAAACTCCAGGGAATGGAGAGCTTTCTGAAGAATTAATTTTTCCTCTACCTCTTTATAGTTAGTTTTTGCTTAGAAGTAAGTTTAAATGATGTCAGGTCAAGAAAGCTTACAATGGGGTTTCTCAAAATAAGTTGTAAACAATCTACTGATACATAGTAAAAAGGCAGCTATCATCTGAGAAAAGATTTAACAATGACCAAGATGTCAGGTTTCTTTAGATAAACAAGACCTTTTTCTGCCCTTGTATAGGGAGTCACGTCCCTGGAAAATGGTCAACAAGAAGTGTTTGTGCAGGCCTAGCTATGTAATCCTTAAGAGACAGACTGATCAAATCTCTCTCCAAGATTACAGCTAAAAGGACATTATAACAAATTGGTCCTAAGTGTTGGAACACAGATTGCCAATAAAATATATGTTTTCTACGCAGGATACATGACAATAAGCAGATAGATACTTCTGGCTAAATGTTGCAGATTGGATTGAAAAAGACCTTTATCCAAGAACAGTGAGGGCGGGGGGGGGGGGGGGGGGGGGGGGAACTGTAGGTTCGGTTAAATGTTGCTTTTCTACTGTTTAATAAAAAAATAATAATTCAAATTTCACATACATCCTAAGTCACCGGACACATCTTTGGTGGTAGGTGACTAGCAGGAATATATTTACAAGAATACCTAACAGTAATATTGTAGATCAGGGCCGTCCAACTGTCCAAGGGCCAGATCTGGCTCACAGCCTTAATATGTGATTTGATTAAATATTAGTATTTTAAATAAAATATAAATTTCTAAAATGACACCAAAAAATAACAAATCCAAGCTCAGCATGTTTAACTCACACAGTTGGTGCTGATCTGTTTGAACACGGTTTGACTTACCCCAAAACTATAGAAACAAAGTACATTGGCCACGCAAATTGCCACAAGGAAGTCTAGTCTGGAGTGGCCAAGACATTGGACAGCCTTGCTAGAGTAGGGAGGACTCTGCTTTGACAGAGAACCTCCGGCTCCTGGGCCACATCTGACTCGCAGCTGGGTTTTGTTTTAGTGTTTTCAGTTGGCCTATTTCTGGATCCTTCCAGACCCTCTGCTCAAGCAATGAGAAGAGTGAGCTCAGGGGAAGGGATCAGAGATGAGAAAATGCACTCGAGGGGAAGGAATCATGGCACAGATCCACAGATCCCTCCCTCCCTTCCTCCATCCTAAGCACTCCTGTCCCCCAAATTCATACCTGGAGCTTGTACTAATTTTCAAAGTAGCCCATGGAAGAGAAAAGGTTCCCCAGTCCCGCTGTAGAAGTCTTCTCCAAATCACTTAGGGGAGGGGTTTCCAAATGCTTCAGATTTATGGACATTCAAATACATTCATGCAGCAGCTGCAGCAGCAGCAGATACTAGGGCCAAGACAAGAGCAAGTCTTCCTGTTCAACAGGGAAATACAGACCTTTCAGGAACACTTGCAAGTGTTTGTCGGTATTTCGTAAGTCTCCGGTGCTTCCCTCATTGTTATCGGCGCCTGTGATTCATCATCATTTCCTGTCAATTTCATCAGTTTCCAGCATTTTTTGTGATTTTTGCCATTTTCTGTCACTTTGGGGGACTTTTACAACAGTTTTACAGGCGGGGCAAGGCTGGCTAGCCACTCCTGTGGGCACTGCCTCTGTTCCAAGTTGGGCCAAGCCGACTGGCTACTCTGCACTCATGTGCCAAGCTCCCTGTAATTGCAGCCTGTTTGGCTTCATCCTTGGGCAACAACAGGAGGAGAAGCTGGCATGAGACAGCCACGGCAACGCCCCAAAGCAGCAGGTCTGGTTCTGGTCCATGCCCCACCCCCATTTCCCCTTGCATTTCAAAGAAGGACTGGCACTGAGAAACACAGCAGGAGGAGTAGGGTGACGAGTAAGAAAGAAGATGAGGGTAACAGCGCATGGGAGGGGCGGGGGAGAAAAAAGAAAAGAAGTTATCTGTGGGAGTGCTAACAGGTGGAAGCAGAGTAGTTGTAAGAAAAACCATATAGATGTGTTACTATCCAGCTTCTAATATCTACCCAATTAATTTCCTGCCACATCTGTGGGTCAGATAGTTTGTATGACCAGACTATTGAAAGTCAGAAAACAAGACTGCTACTGGTTATATACATCAGTACACGACCAAGGGGTCAGGCATGTTTATTTATGCTTCTTCCTATATTGCCTTTTTATTCAGTATCCCTTTCCTTCCCTAGTAACTAACCTAAGCACATTAACTTACAACTTCTCAACTTTGTGAATGCTTCCCTGACTTTCCCTATGTTCCCTCCCTCCCGCCCCCGCTCCTTTTCTTTCTTCCCGTCCTAGACTGTAAGTACTTTCAATGTCAGATTTGTTGCTGTTGTTAATAATAATAATAATAATAATAATAATAAAGTGTAAAGTCAGTTGAAATATCACCTTTTGTACTCACTTGGGTCTGCTGTTTCTCTTTGCAGACCTAGCCCTTCATCTACGTCATATTAGAGTAGTCTGAAGTTTGCTTTAATATACTCTTCCCTCAAAGGCAAGAATCAGCATGGCAAAGAGGTTTCCCAGTTCACTCATTTATGCTTCTCTTGTGGCTGCACTGAAGAAACCTGCTCATACACAAGCACCATGTCAGTGGGGGGCTGAAGTACCCTTGCGCTAGGCTCTCAAATGAGGATTGCAAAAAGAGTGCAAAAGATAGTAGCCACCCTCCCATTTTTTGTGGCAAGAAAGGCAAGGGTATAACATAGTAATATTTGAGAAGAACCATTATATGGCAACCTTCCCTGACCGCATATTCTCTCCGTTGCAAACATGAAGAGTCGCACCACACTGGCAAATGTGGCCCATAATATTTAACCATATTTGCTTGGAATTTGGAAAAGAAGGAAGAATGGTTTTAAGTACAGCTGAAACAAGTTGTGGGTTTATTATTTGCTGGCATTAGTCACATTCTCAAGTAGCCCTTTTAATACCCAAATAATATCCACGACCAAAGCACATACATATTCCTCTTTTCGGGTATTCCATGTGATTTTTTTTTCTTCTTCAATTTTTTGGATTGGTTATTTTGATTTGTTGGTCACTTTAGCTACATTGTTTTCAGTAATTACACATGCTAATATTACCAAAATGTTGTAGCCAAAAGACCAAAATGAGCAGAATGAAAAAAAATAATGAAATAACAAAGCAGGTATCAGATAGATCTTGGTTATTTCCCAGACCACCATTTTGGTTCAGGTAGATTATATTCAGAACATCTGTTGCTCCACACATAAAGTGTGATATGTTTTGACAATATCTGCAAAGTATAATCTTTCCCTATCTGTGTGTCCATACTTTCATTTAAGTGATAGATGTTTTGTCGTGTTGTTATAAAATCTTACTGGATATGTTATTTATAACAGTGAAGTTCAGCTCGGGGATTTCTATTGGCATGAGGCTGTACAAATGATGAGACAAGGGAGAATACTCATTTTCATGATGGCATCTGTCCCCCATAATGATAACAATAATTTGTTTCATCTGTCTATGTCTAATTTAATGGTTTTTATGAGTGGTTGAAGATGGATATTAATTAAGTCTTGTAGTTGTGTGGTATGTACTTTAGACCCTGAAAGAACTATTTAAAATTACCATTTTCAAAATGGGATTTGTAATTGTAATGTATGCAGGCCTAGTGTTGCCAGAGACGTGGAATTCTCCCCCAAAAGACAGGCCCCCCCCCATGCTCGGCAAGGCCACGTAGGACATGGGTCGGTGGGCATTGGGGAGCTTGAGCAGGGTCAGGGCCGAGCCGCAATTGAGCCTAGGGGGAAAAAGCCCCTTCATGCAAAAACCAGTCTACCCTTGGAAAAGGTGATCAGGTGGAGGAAGTTAAGAAAGGGCCTCATCCCTGTTTTAAGAAACCACTGGTGAATAGAACTTGAACTAGCAATGGCCTAAAAGTCATGGAAAACTAGAACACCCTATGTTTTCCTCACACAAGCCAACACCTCCACACCCAATTGGTGAAAATGCACCTTGGTGTCGCCCTTCAACCTAGGGCTCCCCTCATGATTTCTTTCTGTCCACAAATCACCTGAAAACCTCTCTCCTTTCATTCCCAGATGTGTTCTTTGTCCCCTCAGCCCCAGTTTGTTTACCTTATGCATCTTCCCTTTGTTGTACCTGGACACACACCCAGACCTTTCTCCTTTCACGCCCAGACGTGTCCTTTGTCCCCTCAGCCCCCGTATGTATCTTCCCTTTGTTGTGCCTGGACACACACCTAGAATCCCTTTTGACCTTCCTATGAGCCTATTGTAGCACCCCTGAGCCTACCCCAAATCATTTATCCCAAACCCTATAACTGCTCCTCGCTCCCCCTCTGAAATTGAGAAAGCTTGAATGCAAACACGTGTGGGTCCCTCTGTGCATGTCTGTGTCTTAAGGGGTCTCCCAGACTTTGGTCTGCTCCTTTCCTTCATCCCCGAATTTCACTGGATCTGTGGGCTGCCTGTCCCCTTTTCAATGGCAGGGAGAGGTAACCATTGGTCCTGACGTTCCATCTTGCTTCTCTCTCTCCCTCTTTTCTCGTTGTGTGTCTCCCTGTGTTCCCTCACTCCCCACATGACTTTTGTTTTCCCCGCCGTCGCTTGTGTTTCCCCTGTAAACCACCAGCCAGACCGGGGCTGTGTTGATTAGTATATGTATGTGTGTGCATCTCATTGTGTGGGGTTTTTTTTATGTCCTTTTGAAATAAACATTCCCTTTTTTTATTAAACACTTGTCTCCCTCTCTTTCTCTACTCTTGAGGAGGGTACGTAAACCTGACGGTAGCACATATCAAACCTCAGACTGATCTTTGTGGCACGTAGGGACCCCTAGTTCAACTAATTTGGCCAATTCCCCTAAATTTAAGAATCGAGCGTATATTGGGGTACTGCCCCCCCCAATAGACACGCGTGGAAGGGGGTCTCCTGCTAACACCAAAGATCCAGTGTATGGCCCTTTAAGAGAAACAGCCACACACAAAACGGGGCTGGTTCTGAGACTCAGCTCCTGGGAGGAAGGCCTAGGGAAAGGACTGAGGAACTGAGAGCTTGTAAGAGGCCTGGATCCTGGGTCAAATAAAGAGATTTGTTAACTCAGTCATCTTGCGTAAATCTTCACTTCTTGGGAAGCAGCAGACAACACATGGTGTCAGAAGTGGGATCAGAGGCAGATAAGTGGTCTGCAGCCCAGAAAGCTGCTCATATTCTAATATGCATTGGGCAAAAGGGCAGGGATATCTGCAGAGCCTGGGTCTCTAGTGGCAAGCTCAAAGAAGCAGAAAAAAAGAGACACAGACAAACAATTTGAACTTTTTGAGGCCTACTGCCTGCCAAAAAACCACACTTCAATACAGAGGAAAATTTTCTATGAGAGAAACCAGGGTCCAACAGGAACCACTGATGAGTGGTTAACGTAGCTGCCATTAATCCTCAAAGACTGTGCCTTCACAGATGGGGATGACATTCTAAAAGATAGAATCCTCATGAGATCAAAATCCAAAGACATACAGGAAAAATGACTCATGGAGGACAACCTAACACTAGAGAAAATCATCAGAATAGCAAAAGCACATGAGACATCCAAAGAACAAATGAAAATGCTTGCCAGCAACAATCAAACTATAGAAGTGATACAACAAGGAGGAAAGAGTACACTCTTAGCTGCCCCACAAAGGCCAGAAGAGATTACACCACGAAAGAACATCATCTGCAGGCCTGCAGAAGATGCACACAACAGCATGCAAAGGAAGATTTGTGCCCAGCCATAAGGAAAATATGCATGTACTGCCGCAAAGAAAATCACTTCGCACGAGCATGCCGCCTAAACAAACAAAAAGGCAGGGGAAGCACAGTGCACACAGTTGCAGAGCACACACAAGAGGAAGAAGAATATGACCAGGATGACTCAACAATGAACCTAGCCACTAGTGGTGGGACCCCGGGCCCATTACCGGCTACTGGATTTACCGGTTACCGGTTCTACGAAAACCGGATTCCCGGATTAAATCCGGTATGCCGGTACCGGATTTATTTCATTGGTTTCAATGGGGCGCTGTGTCCCCATTGAAACCAATGAAATA
>QEPC01000241.1:602903-639520 GCA_003113815.1 Sphenodon punctatus | reverse complement strand
GGGGGTGTCCCCCCTTCCACCCGCGCAGCCTGGACTCGGGGAGGGTTTTTTTTAAAAAAACTTTTTGGCTGGGGCTTTAAGTTTTTTTACATTGCAGCCATTTTTAAATGGCTGCAATGTAAAAAAAATCCGGTACCCCGGAATCCGGTACCGGGTCCGGATTACCGGGTCGAATCCGATAATGCCGGTACGCCCGTTACCAGCATTATCGGATACCGGATTCTACCGGTTTCCCACCCCTACTAGCCACTATTCAAAAGAGAAAGACAGATAACGATGAAGCCCATGTAACTATCCTAACTGGCCCAAAGGACATACCCATCACCTTCAGAATTGGCACAGTAAACTGCATTCCCACCACAGAATACATCTAGCCTGCTGTTTCACTCCAAGATCACCTATAACAGAGCAGTTGGCAGGATATGGGGGAAATCAACTCAGTGTAGTGGGGAAATTCTCTGCAAAAAGCATGTACAAAAACAGAAGCTGACATCTGGATTTCTATGTGATAAACACCCCAGCAAAACCAGTATTGGAACTGAAGGCGCTTCAGTCCTTAAACCTAATCAAAATCCTGATGACTATAGACGCCACAAACAGACTGCTCACATCAGGAGAAGTCATGACAACATTCCCTGACATGTTTAAAGGCACAGGATGCCTACCAGGTCACTGTAAGATCAAACTGTCACCAAATGTAACACCAGCGATTCATGCACCCCACTGACTCCCACTAACAATAAAGCCGAAAGTGGAAAAGGAACTTCGCTGCATGGAACTACTAGGAGTAATAGAACGGGTAGAAGAACTATCCAAGTGGGTCAGCTCAATGGTTGCAGTGGAGAAGAAAAGCACTGCCGCAATCAGGCTATGCATAGACCCACGAGATCTAAACAAAGCAATCATGAGAGAACACTACAGTCTGCCCATACTAGATGACATAACTCACAAGCTATCCGATGCCAGAGTATTCTGTGTTCTAGATGCACAATCAGGATACTGGTAAATTAGACTGGATAAAGACAGCAGCAAGCTGGCCACCTTCAACACCCCATTTGGATGATGGCACTTCAAGAGAATGCCGTTCGGCATCTCATCAGCTCAAGAAATATTCCAAAAGAAGGTACATGAAGCACTGGAAGGGCTAGAATGGGTTGAAGTGACCATTGGCGATATTCTTGTCCATGGGAGCAACAGAAAGAAAGATGATGAAAACCTAATAGCGCTACTTACAAGATGTAAGGAATGCAACCTAAAACTGAACCACACCAAAATGCAAATTGGAGTAGAACAAGTAAGCTACTTTGGTCACATCCTGGAAAGGGGAGGCATCAAGCCTGACCCAAATAAGGTAGAAGCCATAAAACAGCTAAGAGCACCAACATCAGCAAAGGAATTAGAAACCATACTCGGAATGGTGGCCTACCTATCAAAGTTCACACCAAGACCGGCAGAGATTACAGCTCCCCTCAGAGACCTAAAGAAGAAAAACAGCGAGTGGTACTGGGATGACAACCTAGACAAGATGCTCGAAAACATAAAAGAAGCCATCTCGTGAGAAGCAAAACTAAAGTACTATGATGTAAGAAAAGAAGTAACACTACAGGTAGATGCATCACAGGCAGCGGTCAGGGCAGCACAACTGCAGGAAGGGCACCCCGTGGCATATGCATCAAGGGCACTAACATCAGCTCAACAGAACTACACCCAATTTGAAAAGGAACTATTTGCCATTGTGTCTGGGTGCCAGAAATTCCACCAATACATCTATGGACGCTTAACAACCGTGGAGACAGATCACAAACTCCTGGAAAGCATCCTAGAGAAGCCACTAACCTCTGCACCGTCACGGTTGCAACAGATGATAATGAAACTACAAAAATACAATTTGAAAGTGGTATACAAGCCTGGAAAAAACATCCTCATAGCTGACCTGCTCTCACACAACTACAAAGGAGGACTAAATGTCAAAGAAGACGACGACTTGGAAGAACAACTGCACATGGTACTACAACACTTACCTGCAACAATGAACAAACTGGCAGATATAACAAAGAAGACCGAAAGCGATGAAGCACTGGGAATCTTAACTGAGACTATAAGAGCGTGATGGCCTGACCACAAACATCAAACCCCCTTAGCAATAAGGGACTTCTGGAATGAAAAGACAGAACTAGCAGTAGAAAATGGCCTAATCCTGAAAGGAGAGAGAACAGTAATCCCAAAGTCAATGCACCCAAAGATGCTAAAAAGGATCCACAAGGGACACATTGGAATGGTAGTATGCAAGAGACAAGCAAGGGACACCCTCTATTGGTCCGGCATGAATGCACAAATAGAGGAAATGATAAAAAAAACCTGTAGCACTTCCGCAAAATACCAGAGACCGAACTGCAACAAACCCATGTTAATTTGGGATGCACCCAGCAGAGCATGGCAACGACTGGCAACAGACCTATTTGAGCTAAGGGAAAAGCACTATCTGCTAATTGTTGATTACTACAGCCAATATTTTGAAGTAACTCAGCTAAGCAACACATCCTCCAGCAGTGTAATAAAGCACACAAAAGCAGCACTGGCAAGACATGGCATTTGTAACGAGTTAATCTCAGACAATGGCCCACAATACACATCTGAGGAATTCCGCAGATTCGTAACAGACTGGGGTTTTATCCACACCACCAGCACTCCACACTACCTGCAATCCAATGGACTAGCAGAGAGATACGTGCAAATAGCAAAGCAAATACTGACCAAAACTAGCAAAGATAATCAAGACCCATACATAGGTCTACTGAACTACCGGAACACACCCATGGAATCGGGGTACTAACCCGCCCAAATGCTAATGAGCAGAAGACTCAAATCCAAGATACGCACTAAAGAGTCCCTTAAAGCCAAGAAAAATTGATCACCACATGGTGAAACAAAACTGGACCAGCAGAACAGGAAAGCTGAAAATAAACTATGTCAAAAGTGCCAAAATGCTAAGAACTCTCCCGAAAAACTCAATTGTATTGATATGAAGCCAAGAGGGACGGTGGCACCCGGGGACAGTCACAGAAACCTCCGAATACCCCAGTTCATACACAGTACAAACAGAGAACGGACAGTCCCTGAGACAGAATCCCAGTCACCTGAGACCTGCTCCTGCGTCAGAACTCGCAGATGCGACAGGAGAAACAACCAGCGGGAACGACACAACAACTAACCCAACCACCCCAACAGGGCCAACAACTAGCCAGGGACAGGAAACAACAAGAGAACCACAGACACAAGAACCAACAAAGCACAGTTCCCCCAAAGCACCAATGAACAGCAACACCCACTCAAGGTATGGAAGGAAGTTCTAGCCAGAAGAATGGCAAGACTATATCACACTTTAACAACATCAATGAATCAACATTTACAGTAACTCTAATTGTTATTTGTCTGTTGGGGGGGGGGGATGTAATGTATGCAGGCCTAGTCAAAGATCCAGTGTATGGCCCTTTAAGAGAAATAGCCCCCCACACACCAGGGGCCTGGCTCTGAGGCTCAGCTCCTGGGAGGAAGGGCTAGGGAAAAGATGGAGGAACTGAGCACTTGTAAGAGGCCTGGATCCAGGCTTAAATAAAGAGATTTGTTAACTCCGTCATCTTGCATAAATCTTCACTTCTTCGGAAGCAGCAGACAACACAGTGATAGTCACTTCAGAATAAGCTGCTTGGGTTTAACTAAGGCATTCCACAAACCACTTACTCCAGAGCAGTCTTAATGAAGTTGTTAGGGTCTAATTCTGGAATAAGTGGTTTGTAGATCACGGCCTAATTTTGTATCCTGATTTGGTACTGGTCAATGCAGACCAGTGTTTCTGGAAGGTTTACTGCTCACCCTTTATAATTTATTAACCATTGGACTAAAGAATTAAGATATAAACATCTAAGTTCAAGACAGAATGGCAGGCTTTCTGAGTTCTCCCTTTATGGAGAAAGTGGTAGCCATACTCCTTTTGAAATCACTGGAGAGATCCTGCTAAAAATCCTGCAGCCCTTGGGTCAAAGGGTGACACAAAAGGGCATTGTCCGTTTGGGGGCAAGTACGGGCCATGCCGTGTACCTCCTGTTCCTGTGACATTCTGCTATACCCCTCACTGCATCACTGCGACATGTTGACACCCATCTGCCAAACCCGTCTGCTGCAGTAAATATCTGGTCTGCTTCCATGTACGTCTCCCATCTCCTCCTTATCTCCTAAACCCCTTCTCTGCCAACTCCGCCCACCACCCCCTTGGAGCAACATTCCTCCACCTCTCCATATCTCAGCCCTCCCAAACCTACTCCCTGCTCCCGCCACTGTCCCCTTGCCCTAAACCTGATCCCCATCCCGTCTCCCCTACATCTTGGCTGCCTTTCTCTTGCACCCTCTGGAACTGCCACTCTTTCATCCAGAAAGCACCATTCATCAATGATCTCTTCCTCTCCTGCTCCCTCCAGCTCCTTGCCCTTACAGAAACCTAGATTCCCCCTGTAACACTGCCACTCTTGCTGCCTTACTGTTGCCACTGCAAAAATCCTAATCCATGGTCTCGTTATCTCTCACCTTGACTACTGTAACTTCTTCCTTACTAGTCTCTCCTGCTCTGATCTTGTCCCCTCTGCTGCCCATCATCCACCTTGCCTATCACTTTTACCATGTTCAATCCCTTCTCTCTGCCCTACACTGGCTCCCTCTACAGGAATGCATTCAGCACAAGCTGAACCTTCAAGGTTCTTCATGGCTTTGCTCCCCCATATCTCTCTGCTCTTGTATCCCACACATTCCCGCCTGGGAGCTTTGCTCCCACGCTCACCTGGTTGCGACTCCCCTGCTCCTCTAAACACCTTTGCCCCTTCTCCCTGCTGCGCCCCTATGCCTGGAACTATAGCAGTTCCAGAGCTTGACTGCTGAAATTTGCATTGAAACCATATCTTTTTAGCTCTATAAATAGTTTGAGCTAGCTCTGGTTAAGGAGTTTTTTCTTGGCTAAAGATACAGGTAATATTTGTTCTTTTTAAAAGAAATCACACGTACATACACCAGTTATGTTTACAGAACTGCAAACACATGGCCCAATCCCGGAGCCTTTGTTCAGAAAAAAAAAGCCATATGCAAGAAGTCTACAGAAACTGAGACTAAGGGCATTTTCAGACAAGACACTCCCCACCCACTATACATGTTACAGGGCACCCACAGGGCAACATTGCAGTCCTGCAACACGTATAGTGGGTGGGTAGGGAGTGCCTAGTCTCAGTTTCTGTAGACTTCTTGCATGTGGCTTTTTTCTCTAGACTTCTTCCATGTGGCATATAGTGGGTGAGTGGAAAGTGTCTAGTCTGAAAATGCCCTAGGTGTGATCTGCAGCACGGTCAGGATTTAAAGGTGTGGGATTTTTTTTTCCTGTCAGGTGGTCTGACTGTGTTTAAATGTTTTTTTTTCCTGCATGGATTGGACCCTATGAAATATATTATTATTATTATTATTATTATTATTATTTATTAGCAAACATTTATATAGCACCAGCAATGTACCTGGCACTTTAAAAAGTAATGGAATAGACACAGTCCCTGCCCTAGGACTTAAAATCTGAGCGACGGGGGGGAGGGGGGACGGGGAAGACAAAGGAGGGAACAGAGGGAGAGACAAGGAGTGTAACATTCACGAAGCTGCAATGTCCCAGGTGCATGTGCTTGGCTTGGTTATATCGAGAATGATGGCTGGCTGGTCCATGTGGTGAGAATATGAGTACACAGACCTCAAGTAACAGATTTTACTGAATGGAAGGTATCCATAGGAGTTAGATGAGGAGAGTAAGGAGTCAGGGAGAGCAGAGCAGAAGAGGTGGGTCTTGGGGAAGGTGTCAGGCTCTGGGCAGGCAATTCGGGCCAGCTTCCTCAGTTGCTGGGCAACCTGAGGATCAGCGGCGTCATGGCTCATGGCTGGAAGGGCAGGGCCCAGAAGCGCTGGGGTCAGAGGATGCCATGGCACAAGCTCCCCGTGTTGCTTGGCAACCGAGCACGCAGTCGTGGTGCAGCGCATGGCTCAGGAGCTGCGGCACTGCAGGGCTGGAAGACCACCCTGCCGGGTGGGGTGCGGGAGCGGGGCCATAAGCAACAACACCTGAGGCCCTTACGACAAGCACATAAAACAACCGGTGGGACACTCACTCCCCGCTGGTAATCATTGCAAGAGGCTGGCCACACCCTGAGTGTCTGTGAATCCTGAGTAGTGAGCTTGGTATCTGAAGTGGTGTCTGTGGAGTGGGTGTGCGTGTGCAAGAGTGTTTGGGGAGTACAAGTGTGCGCGTGGCTCCCCCCCTCACATTCCCTCATCTGTGGTAGAGTGCAAGGATGGTGCATGCGACTTCCCGTGGAGACGCTTCCTGACTGCTCCCCACTCCTGGACCCTGGATCTTCTCCCCTTACACCCTTGATGCCCATCTGGTGACAGTCCCAGAGCGCGTGTTTAAGTACTGCATCTCTGTTCTCCCCTTCCCCCACTTTTGTTGGGAACCCTGCCCTCTCCGCCCTATGATGATCTGGGTTCCTCTCTACTTTGGAGAGAACGTCCCAACAAGATCCTGAGGGCCATTTTACCCCATGTCGGGTGCCTTGGACCTTGGAGTGGGGCAGGGACCCCCCCCTCAAAGGGATATGGGATTAGAACACCCTTCGTTCCCCTTTCCCCACCTAACAGAGGGATTTGAAGGTACAAAGGGAGGGCGTGAGACAGATGTGGGCAGGGAGGGAGTTCCAGGCATGGGGGGCAGCTAGGGAGAAGGGACAAAGGCAGGGGAGTAGGGGATGCGTGGGAGGGTGAGAGGGGACAGAAGAGGAGCGGAGTTCACAGACTGGAGTACAGAGGGAAATTAGTGCAGAGAGGTAGTGGGGAGAGCTTTGTAAGTTAAGACTAAGAGCTTGTGCAGGATTCATTCACAAAGGGGGAGTCAGTGAAGAGAGGAGAGGAGGTGCTGCACGTGGTCGAAGCAATGAGCGAGGTGGATGACCCTGGCAGCAGAGTTCTGGACGGAGATAAGGGGAGAAAAGTGAGAGCGGGGGAGGCCAGTGAGAAGGAGGTTACAGTAACTGAGGCGAGAGATGACCAGGGCGTGAACAAAGGTTTTGGCAGAGGAGACAGAGAGAAAAAGGCAAATCTTAGCAAAGTTATGGAGGGAGAAACAACAGGATTTGGGAACAGAGCTGATGTAGGGTTTAAAAGAAAGGGGTGAGTCAAGCTGAAACCTAATCATGGGCTTGGGAAAGATGGTGACCCCGTCGATAAGGATCGACAGAAAGAAGGGAGAGGGAAGATGGGGGGGGGGGGAGAGAAGCAGTTCAGTTAGCCATGTTGAATTGATGTTGAGACATCCAGGTAGAGATATCAGAGACATCTGGTGACGCGAGCTTGAACAGATGGTGAGAGAAAAGGAGTAGAGAGATAGAGTTGAGTGAAATATCCCCACTGAGTGTTGGCTTTTCTGATTTCTTGAAAAAAATGAGATTGTAAGCATTTTATAAGGTTTTTGTTTTTCTAATTCTTGGTCTAGGAGCTTATAGGAAAAACGCCGAAAGTGTTATATTAACCCTTAATGATTGATGATGGATGATTCTGGCCTCTGCAGTTGCCCTGCTCCGAGCAGCCCTGGGTATTTTCAGACGTTACGAGATCACAGTGAACCATGGGTAATCCTGTGACGGGGCCAAAGCGCCCTGAACGTCTGTTCGGCGGCCGCCAGATGTTCACCACAGTCAATACCCACATGGAGTCAAAATCAACCACGCTTCCGGAGCTCTGGTCTGGACCATCTCCGAAAGCGTGGTCAAAGAGATTCCCAATGGGAAACCAAAAAAAGTAACGTCTGGACGGCAATCACCGGCCGGAATCAAACAAAATGATTCCCAGTCAGGGTCAAAGCACGCAACGTCACTGCCAGGCGACCAGCAACAACACAGGCCACGGAGGGAGATTTAAAGGGCACACAGCAGCAGGGGGACGTGGCAGGATGGAGCAAGGCGGAAGGGAGAGGAGATCGGAGGGCGAGAGCGCAAGAGAGGAGGAGGTGGTCGTGCTGCACATGCAGGAGGTGGAGGGACAGCAGCCAGCAGCAGTCGGGACAGGCCACCCCAGGGACATCGACCGGACCGGGGGAGGAGGCACCCCGGAAACAGGTAAGGGGAACGAAGGGGGAGGGAACCCGGCAGCACAGGGGCACCAAGGGGGGGGCGGGGGACCGGCCAGCCGGCAGGTAGGGGGGAAGGGGGAGGGACTTGGGACCAGGGCAGAACAGCAACCAAACACCCACCCACCACCACAACCCCTGCTTGTGTCCCGCAGACTCGGAAACGGGTCCGGGAACCCGAGCCCCTGGAGGAAACGGGCCATGGCCATGCGGAGGAGGAGGAGCAGGAGGAAGAGGAGGAATCAGAGGAGAGAAGGGGGAGAAGGCCGTACCACCGAGGGGGGCAGTGGGGGCTCCAGGAGACCCGGGACTTCATCTGCATCTGGGGGAACCTGGAGCATCAGCTGTTGCTCTCTCTCAATCAGAGAAATGAGCACGTGTTCCGGGAGATTATTTTTTATTTTTTATTTATTTACTTTATTTACGGCACTAGCTTAACGCCATGGCCAAACAATCTGAAAAACATAAAGTACAAAATACAGACACATAGAAAAATAAAACATGCTAAATCGGCAATCAGCGAGCCACAGTGCACAATAGCATAGGCCGGCAGCTCCATACACAGGCCAGGTGATCCACATACATAAAGTAAGATATCAATTTACTCTTCAAGTAACTTTCTCCAAAGATCAGGATCAGCTCGCCTATACAGCATCAGGCAATTCGTAAACCCTTCCTGTATCAGCATCTTGCGCGATACTGCTCCGCTAGGATGACATAGGAAGCAATCATCCTTAGCTCCTGACTATCACTGGCCGTCAGTATGCTTATAATTTTCCCCTCATCCGTAAGGGGTTTTCTTTTAGCCCGTAATGGTTTGAGCCAGGCTTCCCTCAAACTCTCATGAAACGAGCAATGTAGCAGAAAATGGGCTAAATCATCCACCCCTCCCTCTAAACATTGACAAACTCTGGACGCATATGGAATATTATTAAAGCGTCTTTGACACACTATTGAAGTAAATAACTGAAGACGCAGTCTCAAAAAAGCTCTACGTTGCGTTGGGTTTTCCAGTTTCTCTAAATAGGACTCAAATCCGAAACATGATTTAATCCTCGGGAAGTAAGAGGCCACCTTCCATTCCCTCAGGCAGGCCATGTCTTCTTGCATGGCTATATCCTGCAGTTCCGGGAAATAGTGTGGGAAATGGAGGTGGTGGGGCATCACCGGACTGTCGCACAGTGCCGCTCCAAGGCCAAAGAGCTGAAGAGGGGGTACAGGGCAATACAGCACAACAACCAGCGGTCCGAACACGGAGCCCGAACAGTCCCCTTCTACGATGCCCTGGACCGCATCCTACATATGCAGGGATTAATAGTCGCCCCACGCCTCGTGGGGAGCACCGTGGTCCAGGGCAGGGAATGGGCCAAGGTACACCCTCCTCTCGCCACCCCACAAGAAGGCACTCGCTCCAGGGACCCAGGCCCCCAAGAGAAATGCCCCGGGACCTTGGAGAGCAGCAGCCCCCCCCCCGGACAGCAGCCCGGAGAGCCCGCACCCCCTGGTGGGCGGCCCCACCCAGCCTCGACACCCCAGAACACGGCACTGGGTCGGGGGGGCGCCCGGGCACGCCAACAGCCCCCCACCAACCACCCCTGCATAGCCCCACAGGGCACGGCACGCCCCGGCACCAGAGGTTGGCGGGCGAGGAGGTTGGCTCACAGCAGCCCAGGCAGCAGCCGGAGGACCAAGGTAAGGCACACAGGCAGGGTGGGGGCGGGGACCCAGGGAGGCCGAGAGGAGGACCCGGGACACGTGTGGTGGGATGGGGGGCCCAGGAAGGGCGGAACAATGGGGGGGTCAGTACCAGGCACTAAGGGAGGGAGGATACCCCCAGGCCCCCCCTGGCCGGGGGCAGGCACCCAGGTCTGCAAACGACTAACCACTGTGTACCCTACAGAGCAGCCAGAGGGGCCACAGCAACCCGGGCCCGGGCCCCCAGTCTGGCGGATGAGGGAGTACCGGACATGGGTACGGCGCGGGAGGGAGGATCAGGCGAAGGACATCGTCCGGACCTCAGCAGAGCAGGGGGAGCGGATGATTGCAGTCGTGGACCGCATGGAGGCAGCCATAGAGCACTCCCTACAACAGGCGGAGGCCAGGGACCAGAGGCTCCAAGCAGAGGTGCACCTGGAGCGGCACTAGGAGCACAGCAGGCAGGCAGGTCGAGACGTTTGGGCAGCTAGAACAGGCCATCGCGGGATGGTGCGGGAGCATTCAGCTAAGATGGATAGGTCCCATGACATTGGGACCTCCCTGTTCCTGCACGCGGGCACTATCTGTGCCTATGTGATGGCAGCCGCCCTGCCAGGCACCCTGCCTGCCCAGGGCCCCATGCCGGGCCCCTAGATGCCCCCACCGGCTCCCCCACCACCTCCACGCCAGCAGGGGCCCCGCCTCCGCCTCCCGGTCCCTATAGGCCCCCAGAGTGAACAGCCGCCCAAGGGGGCCCCTCGGGTCCCAGGTCCTCCCTCCCTCCCACCACCGCCAGTCCCTCTGGACACCGAGGCCTTGCAGGACACCGTTGGGGACATGCACAGCGGGGGGGGGAGGGGAGCTCCCAGAGCTCCGTGGCGCCCTCAGGGTGTTTGAGGGGGCACCCCCGGAAACACGGGGGATGGGGGGATGAGGGGGAAGTCTGACGGGGGGAAGCACCATGAACCGTGGGGGGGGGGCGGCGAGGTGGAGGTGGTGGGGGCACATGTCTGCGGGTGATACAATAAATGCACAGAGCACACTACCGCCTCCTGTGGTCTGTTAATGGGCCCAGAGGTGGGGGGTTGGTCCGTGCCAGTATTGGGGCTCGACCAAGGACCCCCCGGGAGTGGGACGGGCAGTGGGCACCCTGGTGTAACAGTACTCCTTCGGGTTGTCTGCGTTCATGTACAGTGGCACGGGGCCGGGAGGGCGGGTAGGCATGGGGTAGTCAAGGGCAGCCCCATCGGTTTCATACACGTTGTGCAGCACACAGCAGGCACCAATCACCAGGGCTGAGGTCTCCACTGTGCAGTCCAGCCGGCCGGCGAGGTTCCTCCAGCGCTGCTTGAGGGCCCCGAATGCCCGCTCGACCACGGTCCAGCTCAAACACAGACGGGAATTGTACAGTGCCTCCACTGGGTTCTGGGCAACCGGGTACACCTTCATTATCTACCTTCATCGCAGCTAGGCCGGGTCCCCCAGGATACAGGGGGGCATCAGCACCCCCTCGATCCAGGTCATCCCCATGTCAGCAAAATCCCCGCGGTACATCTGGGCATAGAAGGGGGAGATGGTCATGATCCAGGCATCGTGGTTGCACCCAGAGTTGTCCGTGAGGATGTCAATGAACCACCCCCGGTGATCCACGACCGCCTGCAGCTGTAGGGAGTGGTACCCATGCATCTTGACATACTCCGTGGCCTCCCCCGTGGAGGGGCGGAGGATCTCTATGTGGGTGCCATCCACGGCACCCATGCAGTTGGGGAACCCTCCAGCCGCGAAGCCGGCCATCACGGCCGCCTGATCCACCAGCTGGATCGCTCTGTCCAGGAGAACGTCCTCCACTTCCTCACAGACATCCTGCAGGATACTGACAATGGTGCTCACCCTGACACCGAAGTGCTGCGAGACGAATCAGCAGGAGTCCGGCATTGCCAGGGCCCAGACCCCGATGGCTACATGTTGAACCATGGGGATGGGGGTCCGCATGGGGGTATGCTGCCGCTCCAGCCAGGACGTGAGCAGCTCCGCGAGCCACAGTAGGGTGAGCTTGTCCATCCAGAAGTGCACCCTCCAGTCGGCCTCGTCCCACTGAGCCAGTGGCCAAGACCACCAGCCCTGTGCCCGCTCTGCAACCCATACCCGCCGGGCAATGGGCATAGTGAGCAGGGTGGCCCGGCACATGGTCTCCCTCCTGCAGTGTAGGCACCCAGTCGCCTCGTGGATCACCACAGCCCTGGTCCGGCCACGGCTCACAGCCTGCCAGTCCACCCCAGACACCCGCTGAGCCCTGAGCCGGGCTAGGGCGCGCCTGTGGCCGTGGTGGGCCCTGCAGGCCCCTGCAGCACTCCGGACCATGGTAACCCACAGGCGGGCGCCCAGGTTCACCTCAGTGGTCAGGATGCGCAGCTGATTGGTGTGGGCGTGGTACCACTCGGCACAGAGCGCTAGCTGCATCATGCAGGCACCCAACCTGTCCCGCTCCACGGTGCGGTGCGCCCCGGGGGGGGTGCGGGCGGCCCAGGTATAGGCTTGAACGGGTGGTGCCCCGCCCCTGGCTGGCTGGGCCGTCTCCTGCAGGGCGGGGGGCCCGGGGCGGCAGGGACGTGCTATGGAGCGCACCTGTTGTCCCAGCATGGAGTCGTGCGCTCAGCCCGGCGTGCGCCCGGGCGTGCAGGCTTCAGCTGCATGCCTCCTGTCATCACCTCCCACCTCTCCCTGTTAGCAACATAGTGTCCTTGGCGGCCTGATTAGTGTGTCGGCTGTCCTGTCTGTGTGCTCAGTTCCTGCAGCTATGCTGGGTCCGCACCCCAAGCCTAGCTCTGTTGCCATACATTGTTGCGGCCTGTGGCTTTCTCGCCCAGCCTTGGTGCCCCCTCAAACCCCCTCCCACCTGTCCAGGGAATGTGGGGCCCCCTGTCCGTGGTGTTATTCTCCCTGGCGTGCTGGACCATGGCTGGCTGTGCTTCCACCGGGCTCCTGGACCCCATGGGGCCCCCTATCTGTGGTCCTACCGCGAGACCATGGCCCTGTGTGACCGGAGGCATACCCCGGCCATGCAGTTGCTCCTGAGCTGCCTGGAAGGCCTGTCGGGTGCGTATGCGAGCCTGAGCTCTGGCCTTCGTTACTTCGGCTATGAGGCAAGCGCCCAGGATTGCCAGCTGCATGCTGAGATGCTGGGGCTGCTTCCCTTTCCCGATGGGCACATCCCGGAGATGAGGTGTTCGCATGTGGCATGGTCTGCAGCAGAGACCGTGTCTGCCTGTCTGTGTGCAGCCTGGCCACCTACATGGTCTGTCTGGTGGAGGGGGGCCCTGCCCTGGCCATGTCCTACTTTGCCTGTGTTCACGGGGCCCGTGGGTACCAGTGCTCTCGTGGGGCGGTCTATCACCAACTTTTGGAGCTGGGTCAGCTTCCGTGGCCCCCTGCTGCGGACTGCTGCATGTCTGAGCCTTCCGCAGCAGAGCTGGCAGCATTGTCGGGTGTGTGGTCCCGTTCCAATGTGCAGCTGGGTCTCTCCATGCAGGATCCATTCGGGAGCATACTATCTGATTGCCCACCACATGTCCATGCTGGGGTACCGCTGGGGCATGCTTCATGCACCAGGCGGGGCACCCAGCCCCTGGGCCCTTTGTGGCCCCCAGCAGCTGGCTGTGAGTTCCCCTGGGCCTCCTGGGCCTCGGTGGCTGGCCCCCGTTTCTGTGTGCCCTCGGGGTTCTGGGGCCCCCGGACATCCCCCCCCTGGGGGGTGGGGATGGTATGTGACTTTGGGCCTGCTGCACTTCTCCAGCTCTCCTCCATCACCCCTTCGCCGGAGCCTGGGGTGCATGTGTGCCTCCTGGCCCGTTCCCAGACGGCTCCCTGTGCCGTGTGGGCTCCTACTGTGCCTCTGCCTGGACCTCCTGGGGCCCCCCATTCCGGGACTGCCTGTGTTGCTGTGGGGGTGCCCGTGCGGACTGTTCTGTGGTGGGGGTTCTGGTTGCTGTTGCCTCTGTCCAGCTCTGCCCCTGTGCTGTTTCCCCCCCTCTTCCTTGTCCGGTGCGCCCCTCCCCACCGTGCGCGTTGTGCCGTGTGTGTTGTCTATCCCGCTGTGTTGCCCCACCCCCTTCCCTTCCTTTCCCATGTGGATGTGTGTGCGCCCAGGCGTGTGTTTGTGCTGTGTGTTCCACTGTGCCCTCGTTATCTCTGTGCCTGTTGTGTGTGGTACCTTGGCGGCTCTTCTCCCTCTTCCCCCTCCCTTCCCATTTCCCTTGTTCGGGTGTTCCCTTTTGTCCCTTCTGACTTCGTCTGCCCTCAGTCCCTCCCCGGTGCCTTCTGGGTGTTTTGACCACGGCTGGTGGCCCGATTCCCTGTCGTCACTTCTGTTTGACCACGCCTGGTGGTCTGTTTGGTGGTCTGTCTGGTGGTCCGTCATGTCTGTTTGACCACATCACGTGGTCTGTTTTGACCACGTCTGGCGGCCTGATTCCCTGCCATCACGTCTGTTTGGGGCTTTTATTGACCACGGGGGGTGGTTGATCGGTTCACCACTGTTGGGAATCCACTGTGGTGACTCTGGACCGTGTAACGTCTGAAATCACGCCCTGTCCCCAGTAACCCTCCTAACACTCTACCATCCAAAATGTCCACCAGCCGCTACTAACTGGATTAGACACTGGATGAAAGAAAGCAAATAAAATATAGGAATAAATATCCACTATCAAATGCAGCAAAAGGCTATCTGTAAGGTGTCCCTGGTTTCATATAACTGAGTTTAAAAGAGGTTTGTACAAGTTTCTGGAAGATAGATCAATTAACAGTTATTAGTCAGACAGGATCAGGGAACATGACGGGAGCTGGGGAAAACAACAGGGAATGGATCCCCATTGTAACCTGTTGGGTGCTTCTCCCAAGCCACCATGATTGGCCACTGTCAGAGACAGGATGCTGGGCTAGATGGAACATTGGTCTGCCCATTGGTCTGATTGCACTTTTTATGTTCTTATTATGTATAATGTAATTATCAGTAAATAAGCACTAAGTGGACTAGAGAGACTAATACATTAAATGAGAATAGCAGGTCCTTGATCTCCCTCCACCCCCCATTGTATTTGAAATGCCAGCACCCTCTCTAATATTGCTTTCCTATATTACATGAGTCAGCTTATGATTCTGACCCTTTACAAGTCTGAGGAAGGGTGCTGTGTGGCCTGAAAGTTTGCATGCTGTCACCAATAGAAATTGCTCCAACAAAACATATCATCAGAACTACTTTACTTCCATCTATTTTTATTGTCGGATATTACTTCAAATACTAGAAAATGATCACGTAATCTTTATAGGTAGGACATGTATGGCCAGAATTTAACTAAATATAACTTTATAAGATTTATAATTTCAGAAACAGTTCAAATAATTACCATTTCAACTTAAATAAATCTAATGAATTAATTATACTGAAAACATACCATAGCACCTTCTACATATAGATCCCAAAGTGAGGAATGCCCTAAAACCTGGCACACCATGCGTAATGTAAGTCACTAGCTGCTGGAGTAACCACCAGACACTTTTCTAAATTGAAGACTATGAATTTCTAGTAAAATGGTTTTAATGAGTTCTAAAAATGGTTAAATGCACTAAAATGTTGGACAAAATGACAAGGCATTTATTGTTTTTTAATAACTCTACCATTTTCTTAGCAGATGATGCAGAACCAATTATAGCTATTAGACCAAATTAAACATGAAAAACACCAAATGATGACTGAATTATAATAGTAGCATGGTCAATTTTCTCCCTCTCTTAAGCTATAGTTTAATTTGAATAGTATTTGTCTCTGGCATTTTTCATAACCAGTGTTTATACTTAGCTTACATGCATTTCCCCAGGAACGTGTTAGGGGGAAAACTTACATTTTCTCATTGGATTTCACAACTAGAAAACTCATATTTTGAAAACATTTAAAAACTCTTGATGAATCATTCCCATTTCTTTTCCACCCTCTATTCTGGAGTGAATTTGATCTGTTGCGTAAATGGTCAGATTCATAACTCCTGGGAGAAGGGAGGACAACACAGTGCACACTGCTGCTGGGAGAACACCACTGCAAATTTGGGAATATCCAAAAACTTCTTTTCATGTATAGGGGGAAACTCTCTCTTCCAGAAAGTTGAGGAAGCAAGCAGGGGGTCAGTTATTTGAGATCTGATCCTGACCAAGAGGAAGGAATTAGTTGAGGATGTTAAGATGGTGGGCACCTTGAGAGTAAATGACCATGAAATGATAGGGTTCACAATCCTAAGAAAAGTAAGGAGAGAGATTAGAAGCAAAGTACTGGCAATGGACTTCAGAAAGACAGACTTCAACTAACTCAGAGAACTGGTAGGCAAAGGAAAACCATGGAAAAAGGAAGCCGAGGAAGGTTGTCAGTTTTTAAAAGTAGCAATATAGGAGGCACAACTACAAATCATACCAATATGAAGGGAAGATATGAAAGGAAAGAAGGAAGAGACCATCAAGATTGTACAAAGATATTTTGAACAATGGGAAAACCATGAGACATATATGGAAGGAAAGATGTGCCATTAAGGGTGAGTATCAGGTAATAACACAAATGTGTTGGGACAAAATTAGGGAGGTAAAGGGTCATAACAAGCTCCAACTAGCAAAAAATATCAGAAACAATAAAGGACTCTACCGATTTTATTAAATGCAAGAGAAGGACTAAGGAAGTTGCGGGTCCCTTGCTCAGTGAGGAAGGTGTGTTGTTAACAGACGATGCACACAAGGCTGAATTGCTCAATAGATACTTTGCCACAGTTTTATCAAAAAAGGTAAGCTGTGGCCAGATACTTAACAAAGAAGATATGAACAATGAGAGGGAGTGGATGGAGGCCATGGTAACTAAATGTTGTGTCAAACAATACCTGGCTAACTTGAATTAATTTAAATCAGTGGGATCTGATGAAATGCATCCCAGAATCTCAATGATTTAGAGGAGGACGTAAACAATAAACTCATGAAAGTTACAGATGACACAAAACTGAGAGGGGTTGAGAACAGGATTAGAGTACAAAATGACCTAGATAAACTAGAGACCTGAGTTGGAAGAAACAAAATGAGAGTTAAGGAAAACAAATGCAAAGTACTTGTATAAGACTGAAAACCCAGAAGTACAAATATAAAATGGGAAGTAACTTGTTAAGCAGTAACACTAAAGAGAAGGATCTAGAGTTATGGCAGATCATAGGCACTCCAGGTGGTAAAAGTCTGGAACCCTTCCAAACCACCAGTAACAGCCATCTTCTCCCCCTGCAGGGGCCAACGTCCTTATGATGGGGAAACCACAGGTGGTAAAAGTCCAACACCTTCCATTCCTCCAGTATTACAAAAAGATCATTTAAAACAGTTCACTGATGCTCATCAAACTATCATTGATGGTGGGTGTTGGGGCTATTATTACAGTTGATGTGCTGGAGCAAAGTGTCCCGGACTTCTCCAGTTATGCGCTGCTTTGCTCAGTTCAGCTGGTCCCAGAACAGGGCCACTGGCCCACTGGAGCTAACTGGTGGGGGGTAGGGTTCTCCAACATGGCCCCACCGATCTTGCAGATTTACTTATTTGTTAATTTATTTAATTTTTAGCCCACCCTTCCCACAAAGGCTCAGGGTGGCTTAGAAAGATAAAAAAAAATATATAAAACATATATTTATATGTGGTGAGGAAAGCATTTGTCCAGTTACATCTAGTACGACAGCTTTGATTGTATGTTTCAGACTCTGACCTGACCACTCTCATTCATGCCATTATCACCTCAGGCTTAGACTACTGTAACACGCTGTACATGGGGCTACCTTGGTGATGGTCCAGAGACTACAGCTGGTGTAGAATGCGTCAGCCCGTCTCCTTATGGGGACAGCTCGTCATGAGCACATAACATCTGTGCTCCTTTCGTTGCACTGGCTGCCTATAGTCTTCCAATTCAAGCCCGATTCAAGGTGTTGGTGGTGACTTATAAAGCCCTACACAGTCTGGGCCCCACTTACCTGCAGGACCGCCTCACACCCCAAATCCTGGATCAGCCAGGTGTGCCCTTCTCAAGGTTCTCCGAGTTTCTCGGGTGGCAACCATGGGGAGGGCATTCTCAATGGCCAGTCTGAGGCTGTGGAACTCCCTCCCGGTGATAATACGCCTGGCCCTGGATCTCCCCACCTTCCGATGACAACGTAAGACCTGGCTGTTCTGCCAGGTAGATGGGTGGTGGGTGGGAGGGTTGAGAATGGGGATGGGGATTTATAGCTCCTAAAAGTTGTATTTTAGATGCATTTATAGTATTGAAATTTTATTGTGTTTTTATGATGTAATCATCTATTTTGATATATGTACGCCACCCCGAGCTGCCTTTAGGGTATGAAATATATGTATAAATAAATAAATAAATGAACATATAAATGCAGTTAAAAACCCTAAGTCCTCCCACCCTCTCCCTAGCCCCTCCACCCAATCCTGCCAAACCCTATCTAAGTACGCCAAATGCCTGGCCAAGCAAGAAGGTTCTGCGTCTCTTCAAAAAAATACTCAGGCTTAGGAGGACCTTAGAGCTGATACTTGCTTTTTTGGATTCTCGCTTTTCTCGATGAGAATTGGGGTTCTCGGCTCACAAAGGAGAACGAGCCAACAATTTCCCTGACTTTCACTGAGAAAAGTGAGATTTTCATACTCTCCTGCACTTGTTTAAAAACAAACAAACAAAAAACTTTTACTCACCCGGCTGCCTCTCTCTGAACCCTGGGCTGCTCCAGGACTCTTCTCTGCCCTCTCTTCTCCTCTGCAGGGGTAGGTGAGAAGGCTAATACACTGAGGAGGCAACTGCCTCCACCAAACAAAAAACCCCAAACCTAAAACCCCACTGTGCATGTGCAAAATGACCATCAGATGAAGTTCATACAATAAGGGTATGCAGGGAGGCATTCCTGGTGGCTGTTCCACAATTATGGAACTCCCTCCCTTTAGAAATCAGCTAGGGCTGGATTGAGAACCATTCCCAGTTCTCACAAGATACTTGTGAGAATCAAGAAACGTTACCGAGATCTTGACAAGATCTTGGTAACATTCTGAGATGTCTCCAGAAGCTTGAAAAAATAAAAAAACCATTCCGCTCATGTGCAAATGGTCACTGTGACTGGGCAGCTGCCTAAGGCTAAGTCAGCTCCTCCTGTACACAAATAACTAGCCCCTGAAAGCACCACTCAAATGTAAAGAAGCTTGTTAGCTGCAGGCAGTAGCTGACAGCTGGAGTCACAGGATACTAAGCATGTGACTCCTTGGACCAATGAGGGCCCAGAGGAAGTAGATGGCTGTGGCTACCAGTCATATATACAGAAGCAGCACAGAGCACCAGTCAGTCTACACTTTGACTCCGATGAGGAAGGACCTGGTAACTGCTTGGCCTAATCGAAAGACTTGGAATGCTATAGGAACTTACCTCGCAGACGGCGTGGGAGAACAAGGTGGGATTGTTGTGATTAGAGGGCTACAGCTGAAGACAAAGACTTATGGGGAGAGACCCTGGACTTTTGTTATTGCCCATATGGGAGAACTTTGTTATACTGGACTGATATTTATGTTTGAGGACCCACTAGTTAGGAGATGCCTCACCCGGTGGACCAGGTGGGTTGCAAGGGGAGCAAGGAGATCCGAGGCGTACTGCCAGCAAAACATTGTATTTTGTGGTTTGCCCCAGTGGGCCAAATAGTGATTGTGTCCCGCCAAGGACTAGATTGGGATTACAGGAGCCAAATTACAGAGAAAGCCCTGAGAGGGGCCAAATTAACTAGTGATCCCTTAATGGATTGGAACTGTGCCTGGCTAGAGAAGGCTGCAATTATAGTAGTGACTCACGGAAGGGGCAGAGACTATATAGTAGAGCCCAATTGGGCTCGAGGCAAAACTGGGCCAAACTGGAACAAATTAAAGAGACAGGCTTTTAGAGCCAAAAAGAAAGAAATGGTATGCAGGCGGGAAAGCTAATTTCCTAGAGGATCTCAAACTTAGGCGCAGAGTCTCAATCCTGTCCACAGCCACCATGGTCATTCTGAGCATGTGCATCTCTTTTACAAAATAGCACCGATGCTGCCGGCGCCATTTTGGAAAAGAGCTGCACATGCATAGAATGACTGTGGTGACAATTTGTACATGTGTGGAATGGTTTTTAATTTTTTTGAACTTCTGGTGAGATCTCAGAACATTACCAAGATCTTGTCAAGAACTCGGTAAAGTTTCTTGATTCTCACTACTGGGAATGGTTCTCAATCCAGTCCCAGATTACTTCCGAGGGGAGGGAGTTCCATAATTGTGGAGCAGCCGCCAAGAATGCCTCTCTGCATGGCCTCATAGGTAGTTAGCCTCTGAGGTCAGCCGAGGGTGCCCTCCTGCAAGTACCGTGACGGAACATAAGAGAAGAGACAGTCTTTCAGATACTTGGAGATACAACCTTGAATTGTGGCTGGAAAGCTATTGGCAGACAGTGCAGATTCCAGAGCACTGCTGAAATGTGTTCCCGGCAACCCACCCTCAACAGAAGGCAAGTCACTGCATTCTGCATGAGCTGCAGCTTCCAAACAGTCATCAAGGGAAACTCTATGTAGAGCGTACTGCAGTAGTTTACCCTCAAGGTTGCGAAGGCATGGATGACAGTGGCCAAATCAGAGTCCGACAAAGAAGATCGCAGTCAGCACACCAGATGAAGTTGGTGAAAGGCACTCCTGTCCACCGCTGTAACCTGACCATCCAGGCGTAGCAGTAAATCCAAGAGCACCCCAAGCCTATGAGCCTGATTTTTTTTAAATGGCATTGTCTGAATTCATGGATCTTTATATTTTATTCACACTGTTAAACTCGGTTGAAAACTGAATGTCTTCTGCAGGAGAGATGGGGAGGACTTCAGAATACTCCATTACATGTCCCTTTTTATATGCTTATTATGTTTGTTGAAAGTAAACATAAGAGTATGTGTTTAATTATGATTATATGTGCTTAATTCATAAATGTATATACTGCTGTTGTGTTTAAATTTGAATTTATTTATTTACATTCCTGAATTCTTCTGTGTTTCTGAAGTCTTCTGCTTAAATGAATGGAAAGTTAATTTTCCTCTGGCCTACAGAATTTTTTACATTCAATACTTCAGTCCTATCTTCTGTTTGGATTAGTGTTAATGAAAGCAGAGGATGAACTAGAAAATTAGCAGAAATATTTTAGTGAACAAACAGGGCCGGCTTGCAGATTTTGGTGATGGTTGCACTACATTAAAATCTCTGTATCCCTAATGTTAGAATAAATTTGATTTTTAAACTAAATAAGTGGTTTAAAGGCATTTAATTGGAATAGTAATAGTCAACATATTTCACAATGCAGATTCTAAAATGATTTAAAGTATTTTAGTAAAGGAATTCTGTATAGATTAAGGACAGCCCATAGGGTTTAAAATTCTAGGAGAAAGATTAAGATTAAAGACTTTTTTTTTTAGTTAATTAGGGAAAATTAAGGTTTATTTCAACATAAAGTTTAGCTCCAAAATGTAGCTTAATAAACCATTCAAATGAATAAGTAATTATTTATTTGAATTGTTGCTTAATGAGGAATTCAGAGTTTTATAAATCAATGTTGCTGGTACGTTGCTAGTATAAAATTTCTTTCCAAAGTAAGTAGAACAGAGGCAGATCTGGTCTCTGTTCTTCAACTAATCTCTGAGAAATAGTACTTGTTAGGTGAAAGTGGTATCCCTAATAAACTCCACTGAAAGTCTATTGGGTCTAGTCTTCAGTGGAGCTAATAGACTACACTGAAATTTCAGTGAGTTAGTGTGACAAAAGACAGGGCTGGTGAAAGGTTGCAGTGATCTTGATTCTAGGAAGTAAGAATGGCCAAAGTCAAAATAACCACAAATAGATATGGCTTGAACGGTCTTTACAGAGACATGAAAACCAAAACATCTTTCTTTTGTGACATCACTTGGCAAGAGGCAAAATGTCTGCTGATTGGTGCCACCCATGACCTGCTTGCCAATGGTTGGAGGAACACCTGGCAGTCATATTGCAAGACTGAGAAATCCTATAAAAGCGGCTGCAAATGTTTACATTTTAAAAAGAACCACAAGGAAGAACATGAAGAAAGATCTTGTGTGCTATCCAGACCTGCTGAGGGACAAAGGCCTAAAGGGGCTTAGTTTCTTTTCTGTCCCCACTCATTTACTTTTATTTTCCATGTTCCTTTTTTGTCTAAGGGTGAAAACAGACATGCTAACCACCCTTTAACCACCCTTGGTGGTTATTTATGCATGTTGCAGGGCTGTATTGGTGCCCTATGCAGCCCTGCAACATGCATAAATAACCACCAAGGGTGGTTAAAGGGTGGTTAGCATCATGTCTGTTTTCACCCTAAGTCTTTTATTTATCCACTTTTAAAGCTATTTAATCCTAGTTAGGACTTCTCTCTTTAATCCTAGCAAAGACATTTTATTTTATTTTTACACCTTTTAAAGCTATTTCATTTATTTTTCTCATCATTATTTTTCTTTTTATGGTAATACTTCTTTTTTATCCTAGCAAAGACATTTTATTTTATTTTTACACCTTTTAAGGTTACTTCATTTATCTCTCATCTTTATTTTTATTTTTAAGATATTTTGTTAGTTTTCTTATTCTTTTTATTTTTAAAAGCTATTTTTAAGGCTAATACCTCTCACTGGCAAAAGACATCTCTTACTTTGTATTAATTGACACCTTTTTGAAAGCTATTTTTACTTTCTCTTATTTCTATTTTTGCTTTTTCTTATTTCTCCACAATTTTTAATTCCCAGTTGGGATTTTCTGCTCTTTTGCCTGAGAAAAGGGCAATTCCTACTTTTCCTTTTTATTTTTATTTTTTCCCAGTTGGGACTTGCTCGAGAAAAGGGCAATTCTTACTTTTCTCTATGGCCCTTTTTACATGGATGGAGGTGGGGTGTGTGCGTGGATGTTTTGCCATGGTCGGAGGAGGTGCGTATGTGTCCGTTTACAAGGACACACACACATCTCCACCCACGGGGTCTCCTTTGGTTTTCCAGAGGGCTCCGTGGGTGGAGGTGGGTGTTGTGCGGGAACGCTCACGCACCCCCACCCATCCCGCTCGTTGTTCACACGGGCGAACACCAAGCACACACCCATTCATCCACCCCCCGCCAGGCGTTTACACGGATGCCCTCCCACCCCCTGCCCAAACACCGAGCAGGGGGATGGGGCATCCATGTAAAAATGGTCTATATTTTTGTCCCTAGTTGTGATCTTTAGTTTTCTTTTAGAGAAGCACTGTATTGGTCCCAGCTGAGACTGTTCCTTTTCAGTTTTTTTTACTCAGCCTGGTGGGCAGTTTCCCCCAAATGCTTCTCTGTCTTTTCCCCTCCCTTTTTGGAGCTTTCATACTCCTTGCCTGTCGAGGGGCCATTCCTCAACCTCTGGAGGAGGTTATTTTTCTTTATCTTTTCTATATTTTATTTTTACTTTAATTCTCCTTAAGCCTCCAGTATAGCAGCAAGCTGACATCTAATCTTCCCCAGCAGGACTTCAGAAGTCTAACCAACTTTTGGGACTTGTCTGTATCTGTGCAGTGAGATCTAGTCTTAAAGACTACATATTTGTAATCAATAACTTTATTTGCGTGCTTCCATAGTGCTTTTATACTACTTTCTTTGTGTGTAAGCCAACTGGGCAGGCAATAAATTGTAGTTTTAGTTTAAGTGACTGTTGTCATCTTTACATTTTTGGCAGAGTAGTACAATTTTGTGGAAGCTGGCTAAGGATATATGTTGGCTAAGTATACATACTTGCTAAGGACATATGTTAGTATATTAAGTCTTACCTGTCCCACTTAAAGTGGAAATTGTGTGGAAGGTGGCAAAGGATATATGCTGGCTAAACACATATACTGGCTAGGGCCTGTCCCAATTAAAGTGGAATAAGCAGAAAAAGCCAGCTTGGTAAGGCAATAAATTATAGTCAATATAAATACCTGTGATACCTCCTTGTGAGGAAAAATTTAGTTTTCTTGTGGCGATCACTGACCCCTGGTGGAGCTAATTCCTGGTAGAATCTTGGGGTAAAACCGCAATTGATCTCCAGCCCCGTTTTAATAGCCAAAAGCTATCTCAGAGGAGGTGGCACTGGGCTGCTGGTTAAAGTACCTTTGCTCTGAAGTGAAGGTAACGCTGTATGTCTTCATGAGCCAGGGCTTCAGGAAGAAGGCAGGGTCCCCGAGAACAACACAATACAAACTTTTATTTGTATCCCGCACTCCCTCGCCTATGGCGACTTGAGGCGGCTAACAAACAAAAGAGAAATACACAACCAACAATAGCACATAAATCAATATAATACAATCAATCAATCAATCAATCCTTCCATCTATATTACCCCTCCATATTCTACCCCTGCTGCCACCAGGGGAGAATCCATAAACTAACCTTACCCTCCCCCTCTCAAATCAAATCAAACTTTAGTGTATAACCCGAAGGTTTTCACAATTTACAAAACAAACATCACATACATACATAATATACATAGTGAGCCCAAGCTCAATTTCTAAAAACCTAAGTACTATTAAAAATAAATTATATCTTGAACTAAAAAAATTCATATTAAAATATTAATTTCTAATATTAATCATAAACCACATCGTTCTGGTTTTCATCTTTTACCATTTAGGTAAAATTGCCAATTATGCGTTTCCCTTAACCTAAGGTTTTGGGTCCTACATAGCACCCCATCATCCACAGCCCCAAATGCCCCACGACAACCATGATTTAAACAACATAAATATTCATACACCTTAGAATCCATAGCCAGCAATTTATACTGGCATTATTTCAATACCCAGCCGCCGGGCTCTTAAACGAAGAAAGATCTGACAATATCTAGCCACCATTCTCGTAAGGATCGAATCTGTCTCATGAAAAAATCTCCTCTCCAGGCTCCCATAGTCCGGGAAGTCCTGTATATACCTATCCAGCAAAGCAAGTCTAGGGCCTTTTAGGGCAGTACAGTGAAGGAGGATATGTTCTCGAGAATCCATCTCATTTAGGTCACACAGCTGGCAGATTCTCTCTAATCTGGGGGTACCCCTATAAAGCCCCTCCAGCATAGCAGATGGGTACACATTACAACAAAAGCATGTAAAGATCTTAGGATGGTTAAAGTCCGGTCACAGATGTAAATAACTATTTCTCAGATCCAGAATTCCACTCAAAGGGTAATCTGGCGCCACCTGCTGGTTAGCCAGCAAAGAATCCTCCTCTTGCGTCTCCTGATCCAAGATCCTCCTCTTAATTAGGATCATAGCTCTTTTAAGACCCAAGGGTTCTAGGGCTTCCCTCGAGAAGCCCAAAAGCTTAATTTCACCCTCCCACCTGACAGCTCTAGATATTCAGGAGACCCGCTCTCACCGCTACAGTCAACAAAGAATTTCCCTGAGGGGGGAACAAAATGACTTTCAGACAGAGCTCCACCAATGATTGCAGAGCTCTGGATCTGATTGTAGAACTGGCCGTTTCCTGCCTCAGTATAACCTGGGGTGTACTTTTCGCCCCCCCTCTCTCACCGGGAGGGGGGAACCACCTCCAAGCTACTACAATAAAAATACTCCATATACATATCCAATAAATCATATAACTTAACATAATTTGTCCCTAAAACAAGAACAATCTCCAACAGCAAGAAGAAACCAAATACAACTCTAATATTAATCACAGCATCATCCCCTCCTGCTCTCACCAGGCGAGGAATGTAACACACCCCTTTTCCTCCCCACCTTAACGAACAACAAAAGTTATTCCAACAGCAATACATTATCCCACAATATCCTAAATACAGTCCCCCATATTAAAGGTACAGCACATAATACAAAAATATCATCCCCCCTCACTGAGCATCCAGTAATATCAATTCCCACCCCTTAATTGGGGCTTAAAACCCTGGCTACTGGTAGTTGAGAGTGTTTAGCAGGTGATGGGTCACACCTTCAAGTGCTTCTCTTGAGCTAACGGACCCGGTCACCGCCAGAGACAGGATGCAGGGCTAGACGGATCGCCGGTCCGACCCGGTATGGCACCTCCTGTGCTCCTATGGTCTTTACAGTGATCTGTGATTCTGGGAATTCCCACGCTGTCTGAATCCATCATTTGCCCAGCTTGTCATGCAGGGAGAGGCCACCCTGCATTTGGTGTCCTCCAAGGAGAAGCTAGCATTTCCACCAGAGCTCCTTCTCTTACAGTCACCTGAGGCATACAGGCCTCAAGAGCACCCTCGCAATGCATGTTTTAGTGAAGGGTCCAAAGTCTCCTGTGTATATGCAGCCAAACAAGGGGGACTGACAGAAGACTGGGTGTCGTAGTTCTTCCCGGACTATCCAGCCAGAACATCCACAGTGGTCCACTATGGCCTGGAGAACCACAAAGAAAACCCCCTTCCAATTCAGGTAGTTTGTCCTTGGTATAGCGTGGGGTGGGGTCAGGGACTATGTTTGTGTAAGTAATCACTTAGTATTACACTAGGCCCAGCTCTACATTCGCCTAAGCAGTGTAGTAAGTGTTGGGAGGCCACTTCACACCAGAATGAATACTGACCCTTGGTTTGGCTTAATTATTATTTCGTGGGATTAGTGAGATAGAGCTTAATTGTGTTTTTTATATCAGTGCTGCTTTCTAAAAGGTCAAATCTTCAATATCTGTACCAACCATACCCATGTTGAAGACAGCTACTGAAGTTCAATAGCATCGCTGTTACACTGTGGAACACACGCATAGTGGATGTGGCAAGTCATTCATGACTTTATCACATGGCTGTACTCTAGTTATCCTTCAGCTGCAAAAAATTGAAGTTGAGAGTCAGCATCTCTGCTGGTTTCTCCTCTTTTGCATCAGGAACATTTCACTTAACATCTTTTGAGCCTTCAACAGCACCTCTCTATTAACTGTTTTGCTTCTGTGGCCCCTGTTTGAACTAATGTGAAACCATAATATTTTGCTAATAGTGGACAGATGACATTACTTCCTATGTGGAAACAATTTAAAGGAGCACAAGAGAATAAGGCCACTTAGCCATGTTCCAGAGATATGTCGGGGAAACTCCCAGCAGACTCCCAGTGGGCAAAGTGACGGGTAGCTCTGCACAGGGATAAAAACATCATCATGTGCATCCCCATGGCGATTTCTCTGATAGATGACAGGGCTGGATTTTGAGCCCTGTCAATCATCCATCAGTAAAATCGCCATGGGACATGTCTGATGACACATAATCCCCCCACACCCATGTTCAGAGCTGCTCATGAGTTTGGCCACCTAGAGTCCGCTGGGAGTTTCCCTGCCATATCTCTTAACGTGGGCAAGTGGGCTCAGAGAAGATAAGAATAAGCAGATCTCCCAGCAACAAAGAAGTTAACATGTTCACAGCATATGCAGTTAGGGTGTTTTGGAGAACCCTGTGCATTTCATTAAACTATGGCATCCTGAGACATATTGTTTACAAACATTGCAATTTTAAGATTATGTATCGAACACCATTTAGTCTTCTGTCTAACATTTGCTGGCTATTTTTCCAAGTCTACAAAATGCAATGCCTCCATAATCATGAGCTCCTTCTCAATGCGACATTCAAACATGTGCTCTGTTGGCGACATCAAACCTAAAATTAAGGAGCACAGGATTTTGGTCTGTAATGGAAATGCAAGTCTTGCATTTGCCAATATTACACAGCTTTTAATAGTTTTAATACTGTAAAAATGGCAAAAAGGCAAAACGTTTCTTTTTAATGCTCACAATTGAGCAAACATTAGTCACTTTTATTACCTACAGTCATACCACCTCTTGCTGTGATTCTGTAAGAAATAAAAAGCTAAGAAAAGCTTTGGTAGGTAGTAGATTTTGTAGGAAATGGTGTTTGATTCAGTAGGTGGAATTCTTACCTCTGAGTCATTAATAAAACAAAGCCTCAGCATGGTGTTAAGAGACACCCTGCAGCTCATGATTCAGATGAGATGAATGATGCTACATGGTGATTCAGATTTACTGTGCTACATGCTAATTCACATGAGATGTAAAACTAAGGTCCTGACCATTTATGGTTATAAAAGATCCCATAACTTTTATGATGATTGTTTTATATATATGTTGGTTAGAGTAGTTATATTTGATGGCACTTTTAACCCCAATGTCTGCATCAAATTCCAATGCTGCTCAAAAGTCCCCTGCAATTTCAAGAGGATAGAAGGACTCTCCCCTTCACTTCTTGCCCTAAGTAGCTGTCTAGATTTGCTTGTTGCACTTGTATGATTAACATGTTCCCCTCCAGATGTGACTGCATTTCACAAATTGGTGAAGTGACTGTAAATAGTTCCCCTATCCCTTAATTAAGTCTCCTCAATAAAACCTATTCCTTTATTAGTCTGATGTCATTTATTGCTGTTGTACACCTCTAAAGTTCTCCAATGTGTTAACAATATAAACACTACATTCTTTTTAATGAAAATAATGCATGTTATGTTTCTCCTTCTACTCTTACTACAATATTTTTCCATCATTACACAATGTATAAAGTTCATTTAAATATGCCAGATTTATAAAATTAACAAGTGAAAATTAATTTGTACAGAATATGTTTTCACAAACAAAAGCAATGCAACATTGACCTAAAATCATATTCCACATGCAGTTTATTATAGTGCCAATCAAAGCATCTTAACTGGGAAATTAAGTGGTAGATGAGACAGAAGAAAAAAATTGTAGTCAGTGTAGCAGGGCACAGTCAAATGGACACAATGGCCCTTTAAGAAGCTAGCACCAGCTGGAAAACGGGCTAGTTGGGCTTCAGGAGCTGCACCGTAAAAAGGACAACCTAAGTTGCTAGTTTAAAAGCCTGTGCCATGGCTATGCGGGCAACAAAGAAGGATTTTTTTGCTGCCATCATAGCTTTTCTGGGTGATGAAGGGGCTGGTCAGTCCAGCCAGTCTTCACCTAGAGCTGGAGTCTTCCAGCACTCGCTGTGACAGGTTTAGTTACTATTTCATTGATAAATTCACTCTCATTCACCACTGCTTCAACATGACACTTGATGCAGTAGGAGAACCATGATGTGAATGCCTTGTCCGGTTTCATGGGATCAGTTTCAGTCAGTATCCACTGATGCTGGGGATGTTCTGGGCTCTGTTAGAGCCACGTCTTGTGAATTAGATCCATGCCTGTCCTGGATGGTCAAGGCCAGACGGGAGACGTCGGGGCTATTGCTGGCAGGGGTGGTCAATGCCTCCCTCCAGGAGGGCAGGATCCCAGGGTGCCTTAAGAGGCTGTGGTATGACTGCTGCTCAAGAAGCCATCTGTTGACACTGAGTCAACCAGTCTCTAAAAAGTGAAGGCTAATGAACAGGTGGTGGCTCAGCAAGCAGCCTCAGGTACATCTGGACCAGATCAGTTTTCTGGATTCCTCAGAGTCTGGCTTTCATCTAGGTTATGGTACTGAGACTGCATTGGTAGCCTTGGTTGACGAAATTCACCATGAATTAGATCAGGGTCGTTCAACTCTTCTGATCTTATTAGGTCTATCAGCTGCTTTTGGTACAGGGTGATTTCAGACATTACGGGCCTCCCTTTTACCACAGTCAATCCCCTGTGGTGGAGGAGGGTCCGTAACATCTAAAGGGGTTCCCGCCAGAGGTTCACCCCAGTGAACCTCCGGCGGGAATCAGATTAACTACGGTTCCGGAGGTGAGGCCGGCCTCACCTCCGGAATCGTGGCTAGCGCAACCACGCTCTGGGATCGGTGGAAGGTAACGTCTGTTACCTTCGCTGGCCCAGATTGTGGCCCAGACCACGCTGCGGGATTAGGTACAGTGCCCAGATTGACTGCTGTGCCCGCCCATCCCTCAGAGAGTGGGCGGCTGGGGGAGCGTGGGGGGCAGGGCTGTGCGGCCGCACGTCGCACCAGACGGCCCTGCTCCCTCCCGAATCCCCTGTAGGAATCAGGCCAGCACGTCTAAAAGATGGACGGTCTGATTCCTGTCCAGGATCCGAAACGGTTAGAGGAGGCCCGGCACGTCTGAAATCACCCACAGTTGACCATGAGATGTTGTTGTCTCACTTGCGGGTCCATGCTGGGGTGATCGGAACTGTTCTTGAATGGTTCCGCTCATTCCTGGCCGGGAGAGCTCAGCGTGTGGTACTGGGGGAACATTTTTCAACCCCCCCAGGATTTCACGTGTGGTGTTCTGCAAGGATCAATTCGGTCTCCTCTCCTGTTCAACGTGTACATGCAGCCTCTGTGCAAGTTCATGAGAGGGTTTGGGGTTCAGTGTCATCAATATTCTGACGACATCCACCTTTACCTCTCATTTTCAGCTGACCCAGGTCTGGCAGTCACGTTGCTTGCCCGGTGCCTGACAGCTGTGGGGAATTGGATGAAGATGAGCCGCCTGAAACTGAATCCACACAAGACGGAGGTGATGCTGGTGGGGAGGGGCAGGTGGTTGGAGGCCCCCGTCATTGATGGGGTCCACCCCTCCCTGGTCCCTCAGGTTCACAGTTTGGGGATGCTCCTTGGTGTGCAGTTCCACCTGGATGCCCAGGTGGCAGCTGTGGCAAGGAGTGCCTTTTGCCAGTTACATCTGGTAAGATGGCTTCAGCCGTATATCTCAGACTTCGACCAGGCCACCATTATCCATGCGTTCATCATCTCAAGACTGGTTTATTGTAATGCGTTCTACGTGGGGCTACCCTTGGTGACGGTTCAGAGACTGCAGCTAGTGCAGAATGCGGCAGCCCACCTCCTTACAGGGACGGGTTGTCATGAGCATGTAACGGCTGTGCTTCGCTTGCTGCACTGGCTGCCTATAGTCTTCCGTGCCCAATTCAAAGTGATGGTTTTCACCTATAAAGCCCTGAATGGCCTGGGTCCCGCCTATCTGTGGGATCGACTCATTCCCCAGGTTCTGGATTGACCCCTATGTGGCTGGGGGTGCCCTTCTCGAAGTCCCCTGTGTGCATCGGGGGGTGACTATGGAGAGGTCGTTCTCTGTGGCAACACCGCAGTTGTGGAACTCCCTCACAGTAGGGGTCCGTCTATCCCCAGATCTTCTGTCCTTCGGATGCCAGTGTAAGACCTAGCTGTTTCGCCAGGCTTTCAGCAGGGGAGACAGGAGTGGCAGGTTTGGGTTGGGTATATAGTTTTAATTTCAGAGACTTTTATTGGATTATATTTTATGCTTTGTATTTAATGTTTTATGGTTTTGTTGATTTTATTTGTAAGCCACCCCGAGCCAGGGTAAAACTTTTTGTATAAATAAATAAGTTAGGGTCACTTAGTTAGGGCGTGGATGAACCAGTCCTGAGGTATCACTCAGAGACTAAGTTCCTGGGCATGCTCCCTGAGGATAGAACGGACCAGGGGAGAATAAGTCCATGAGCATGCTTTGAGGAAACTGGAATTGCTGCAGAGACTAAGTCATTGGGCATGCTCAGTACAACTGGGCTGATCTAGGCATACCCAGGGCCTATAAAGCCTAGACAGGNGCGTATTCGGCGGCAGCGTCTCGTGTAGAACGGGCTGCCGGCTTTTTTAAGAAACAAGCGCGGGCGCCGCCGCGCTCGTCTGAAAACGGCCAGAGACTAAGTTCCTGGGCATGCTTCCTGAGGATAGAACGGACCAGGGGAGAATAAGTCCATGAGCATGCTTTGAGGAAACTGGAATTGCTGCAGAGACTAAGTCATTGGGCATGCTCAGTACAACTGGGCTGATCTAGGCATACCCAGGGCCTATAAAGCCTAGACAGGCCAGTTGCCTAAAGGATGCCATTGGAGAAGAAACTACTACTATTAATCATTTCTATAGCGCTACTAGGCATACACAGCGCTTTACAGTCAGAGAATTTTGGAGACAGGTCCATGGCTCAGTGATCTTGCAATCTAAGATGAACACAGGTGAGGGAAACACAGGGACAAACAGACACATACATATTCCCATTTTATAGATGGGGAACTGAGGCCGAGAAATTGTGACTTGCCCAAGGCCACCCAGTGAGTTCATGGTTAGGGCAAGATTTGAACCTGGTTTCCTAGGTCCAAGTCCAGCACCTTATCAATTACACCACAGTGACTCTATGATGACCTATGATGAGACGTCTCCTGTGAGGAAGCTGTTAGATTGGGAAACTCTGAAAGAGGCAAGAGCTTAGCTCTGCCTCTTGGCTTACCAACCAGAGAGGGGCAGGGCTGGTTGGAGCTATGAATTTATTTATTTATTGCATTTTTACCCTGTATTCCTTTGCTAATCGCAGCTTGGGGCGGCTAACAAATGCATAAAATAAACAATATAAAATACAAAAAATTTTTTAAAACAGCAATAAAACAAAAAATGGCGTGCCACAGAATACAAAAAAATCCTTCTCTAACCCTCAAACCCACCCACCCATCTCCCTCGCGAAAAGCCTGGAGGAACAACCAGGTCTTACACAAACATCAGAAGGAGGAGACGTTCGGGGCCACATGGGCTTCTGCCAGCAGGGAATGTGTCCACCAAGAACACCCTCTCCATGGGGTATTTTCAAATGTGATGAGCCTCCATCTAGCCATGGTCCGGGATCCGTTTCAGATCCCGGTCAGGAATCAGGCCGTCCGTCCTTCAGATGTGCCAGCCTGATTCTGGAGGGGAATCGGGGAGGGGGCGAGGCTGCGCTGCACAACGTGCAGCCGCACAGCCCCGCCCCCCACGCTCCCCCGGATGCCCGCCCCCAGGAGACGGGTGGGCGCAGCGGCCATTCCGGCCGCTGCACCCGATCCCAGATTGTGGCCAGGACCACGCTCCGGGCCAGGGCTGGCAGTCAGACGTCTGGCGGGAAACCTTTAGGCGTTACGGTCTTGTCCTCCACCACGGATTTACTGTGGTTAGAGGGAGGCCCGTAACGTCTGAAATCACCCATAGTTGCCCCCCAGGATACACAGGGCACTTCGAGAAAGGTGACCACAGTAGACTGCAGGGGCCAATTCAGAGCCTGGGGAGTGAAACAGTCCCGCAGATAGGTAGGGCCCAGGTCATATAGGGCTTTATATTTAAGCACCAACACCTTGAATCAGGCCCCAAAGACTATAGGCAGGTAGTGCATAGAACAGAGCACTGGTGTAATGTGCTCACAGTGACCTGTCCCTACGAGGAGGGGATTAGGCTCAGGGGGTGTTGCCTGAGTCAAGAGGGAACTGGGTTTCAGAGGGAGAATGCCTGAGACCCAGAGAATAGAGAGATTGTAAGTGCACATGAAATGAACCTTGTCAGCCAGAGGAGGTTAGGAGCCAGAGGGTTGTTGCCTGGTTGAAAGGTAGAGAACTGTATATAAGAGACTGTGTAGAGATGGAAGGGCACTGTATTGCCAGAGTAAAAGTTTGAGCTAAATTCCCAAGAGGCGACTGACCATTTTGAGAGCTGATTCCCTACAGAGACAGTGAATTAGAGGGTTCTGATCCTGTAACGACTTAGCCCGAGTGAACTGTCCCTGTTATGCTCAGTACTCTGTGTGTCCATGTTGGACCAGACCACCTATTTGTGTGTAATTAATGGGGATCAGACCTGTGAGTGTGTGTGTGTGTGCACACACACACGAACAGGTGGTGACCCTATAATTAACAGCAAAGGACCCTGGTCATCAATGAACTCCAGAGCACCAGGGTGTGGGATTCCACACCCTAACCTAATCAAGGGAAGCCAACAGCACAGTCTCCCCTCAGACAGGAGGATCCTACTCACTAGTGTCATTTACTCAGCACAAGGATCCAGTTCCTGGGTGCAGTTCCACCTCCAGTTGCGTTTGGAAGCTTGCAAAGCCCCCAAACCACAAAACGTTCAAAAACTGAAAGTAAACCTGGATCAAACCACAATCCACTCCTATAGATCACCACTGTTAGAGTCAACCTCTCCCCTGATCAGCACAACATATCATGAAACGTGAAAGAGGTTCAAAGTGCTAGACAAACAATGAAAACAATCAAATTAGAAGTGAAAATTGAGAGGTACAAAGAGCACTAACAGAACCCTGAAAATGGCATGGCAATATCTGTATTTCAATACGGAAGCCAAAAGGGACTGTTTTGTGTTTTATATAAGCGCTCATTCAGACGTGCTCCAAAGCGCACTTACAAGTGCCGGCGGTGGAATGCGAATGTGAAGAATGCACGCACAGATGATGTCTGAAAAGGCGCTGCATACATGATTGAGCTTGTCAGCTCACTGACAGGCATGCTCTACCGACCTGAAAAAACCAGGTTCGTAGAGTGCGCCTGTCAGTGCACCGACAAACTCAATCATGCGTACGGTGCCTTTTCAGAAGTCATCTGGGTGCACATTATTCACATTCGCAGCCTGCTGCCAACACCTGTAAGTGCTCTTTGGAGCACATCTGAATGAGCCCTAAACCTGATTAATGCATAGCCCTAATTCCCACCAAACACCAAGACAAAAAAGTCTGGTTCAATCCTCTAATAAAGACATATATCTCTCCCTGACCCCTCTCTCTCTCAAGATTCCTCCACAGGACACACCAAGCACCACACCTGCTTCCTAAGGGAATCTGAGTGTAATAAAGACTGGAATTCATTTTGAAGACACTTGAGGATTTTTGTCCCTATGAAATGTTCTTTGATCCAATTTGGTGCATTCCAAAAATTGTGAAGAATAGTTTTTGGTGAGTATATGATTTTTTGTTCTGTATCTTCATGGTGGGTGCTTTTAGATGGACGGCAGCCCTGCCTCTGCTCCATCCCACTCCAGGTGGTCCATCCGTCTGAAGATGGACCACCAGATGTAGAGACCGACCAGAAGTGGATCAGGTTATCCCTGCTCTGCTCCAGCTCTGCTTTTAGTGCTCCAGAACATCTTGAAACAATGCCCAAACCTAGGGCACTGGCCTGAGGCAGAACTGCTGTCCGTTTGCTCAGTGGACAGCTGCTACAGCTCCACTCTTGGCCACGGATTGCCCTGGGCAACACCATAGAGTTGAAGACGGCAGCCTAAAGCACTGAGTGATCTGCCTGCAACTCTACTGTGGGGGGAGGGGAGCACCGCATGTGCGAACTTTGGGCTGTGGCAGCCACCGGGTCTAGTTCAACCCAACCCAGGCAGGGCTGCAAGCAGGCAGATGTGGGGATGCACCTCTGGAGCAGGTCCAGGGGTGGCCAGCTCCATGTCTGTCTGAAAACACCCTGTGTCTCATGGCCAACAGAATGTGTACTTAGATATAAAGCTTTGTGTTAAGGGGAAGGGATGGGACAATATCTGGGGAACCTGCTGCGCAAGACTGGCTTGAACATAGCTCTCACCTGGCCTCTTGGCCTTTCTGTGTCCTGACCACCCCACTGGACCTCAATACTGGTCACTCCCATCTGGCAAGACATGCCTGCCGGCACAGGAAGAACCATATACAGTCTGGGCGGCCCTGGAGGGAGCAGACAGGCAGTTAACAATCTCGCACTATATACAGGCTTCCCTGCTCCTTCTGAATCCAGGATAGTGGGGAGGGGACAGAAGGAGCAGGGCAGCTGTTCTGACAACTGTTGGTTCCATACAGTGTGGAGTCCTTATATTCCCCTCCATGCACGATCCAGAGACAAGACAGAAGATGCAGAGCAGCCTTCTTAAGAGCTTTCTGAAGTGGGACATTTGGGGCTCTTGACTCAGTTTAGCGTGGTTCACTGAAACACCAGCAGGCTCAGTTGAATACAACATCTTGGCCATATCCACGGGAAGTGAGACACGATGCCCAGAAAGGGAAGAAAGTTGCTGTCCAATGCCATGTAGTGATGGAGAAGGCTTATAGGTTCCAGCTGCAGGTGACCCTTCATCCCAGAGGGTCTCAGATTATATACAGTGTGTTAGGTAAGAAGAGTCTCTTTTCTCTGCTGTTTATCCTTTCTGCGGAAAAGCTCCTTTAGCAAATAGCCTAGCTAGGAGATATTTTGCCTTCTGCTCACCTTTTATTTAAAACTCTAAACCGCGTGTGGGTGCCTTTAGAGAGTGAGTAAACTGAGGCCGGCTTCCAAGGGAGGAGGATATTTCAAGGAGTAAAAGAAGGAATCTGAGAGGAGACCAAAGGCTAGCCTTCTATTGCCCATGTTTGACTGTTTCTTGTACCTAGGCCTCATCCCCCTGCCACAAGGTGGCATCAGAACAGTGATTCCCTGGCTGAGGTGGGACGAATTGTAAGGAGGACAGATTATTGCTCCTGAGAAGTATTTCTATAGCTCAGCAGTAAAAGCCATCTCGGAGAAGAATGACTTATCAGAATTACTAAACATTTGAGGATTATTGGTCATGGCCCATGGTCAATAAGCAGTGTGTGTATGTACAAAGAACATTGTTTGCAGACGACACCAAGTTATTCAAGGTAGTTAAAACATGAGCAGACTGTGAGGAACTGCAACGGGATCTTATGACACTGGGTGCCTGGGCATCTAAATGGCAAATGAGATTTAATGTGGACAACCTCGCTCCCCCCTACCTCTCTGCACTTATCGCCCTCCATACTCCAGCCCGTGCACTTCGCTCCTCCTCTGTCCCCTCTCACCCTTCCACGCCTTCCCTGCTCCCCTAAGCGCCTTCGTCCCTTCTCACTTGCTGCCCCCCATGCCTGGAACTCCCTCCCTGTCCACATCCGCCTTGCACCCTCCCTTCATACCTTCAAA
>QEPC01000241.1:557052-602032 GCA_003113815.1 Sphenodon punctatus | reverse complement strand
TATAATTGGGTTGTGGAATCTACTGCCAGAGGCTGTGGTAAGGGCCAGTACTATAGCTGAGTTTAAAAGAGGTTTGGACAAGTTTCTGGAAGATAGGTCCATTAGCAGCTATTAGCCAGACAGGATCAGGGAACATGACAGGAGCTGGGGGAAAACAACCGGGAATGGATCCCCCATTGTGACCTGTTGGGTGCTTCTCCCAAGCCACCGTGATTGGCCATTGTCAGAGACAGGCTGCTGGGCTAGATGGACCATTGGTCTGACCCAGTATGGCACTTCTTATGTTCTTATGACAGTGACATGCGCCATCACGTTTGATAATATGTTCTTATGTTCTTATTGTCTTCCTGGAAAGAATGACTACATTTGCAGTTTAAGAGAAAGTAGTAAATTCAATATATTTGAGCCATATTTACACTGATCACTAATTGTAGACTCCTAACTACCTAAATATGTTATCTGACTCTCAGAAGTGTTTTCAGAAAGAAGAAATTCTAAATTAGGGAGAAGACAAAAATAGGTATTGTTTTGCTTCTTGCATGCAAATGATGAAAAGCTAGATGTTTTCAAATCAAAGAAAAAAGTTTAGCCATGCAAATCTCATTAGAGTAAAATAAATCAAAAAGCAAAGAAAAACAAAATAAGCCCATATAGAGCTTTGAAAGTTTACCTAATAATGTTCCTTCCTTAAAAGAAAAAAAACATTTTTTTCTTAATAAAAGTAACTCAGCCTTTGTTCTCAGAATAAAAACAGATGCAAACTGAATGAATTGCTTTTGGTGGTTAACTCTGTAAATGTTATGAATGTAAGCTGTAAAATTTTAAGAGACATCTGATTTACACAAAGACTGTTAATGGTTTGTACAGCAAATAACTGGGCTACTGGTATGGTTCCCTCAGGTTAGGAAAAAAAAAACATACCAAATTTCCAATTAGTAGCATAACCTGAAAAAATAAACTTTTGCTTTACAATACAAACCTTGTTCTCCAGAAGAGTTACTTTGGAGTAACTACTTCCCTCTGGCTGTGTTCCCACAAGCAGGGGAATACCCTCCCATGATCTATCATCTCCCTGCTTGGGAACTTGTAGGAAATTCCTGCTGGGGGAAGTGAGGGTGGGCAGTGAGCCAGTGAGACAGAGAGAGAGATGGGGACTTAGCAAACAGTTGTGTGGGGAGGCGGAGAAAAAATGCTAATACCTGCTGGGACTGCAGAGGATTGTGTGAACTGGGGAGACACCCCTCCCTATAGTCCAGAAAAGCATCCCTTTCTACTCTCCGCCAGAGTCTCCCTCCTCACTTTAACCACATTGAAGAGGCAAGTATTTCACTTTTACCCTCTTTTTATAGGGGTGTGCATGTTGTTTTCATTATTACAATAACAATAACAAAAATTGTCTGTTTTGTTATCGTTATTGCAATAACAAAAATAACAAATAATAAATAGAAATGAAAACGACATTTTGTTTTTGAAATAAAGGGAAAACACTGAAAGACGTATTTCCAGCTATACCTTTTTTGTTTCTTTATTCAATTCTGATGACACTTGGGGAGGTTGTACCCCCAACGAAGGGCATTATGTGTACCAATTGTAGAAGCGATTAGATAAAGGGAACCGATTATAGAAGCAATTGAATTTTGTGATTTTAAGAAAAGCTCCATACCCATTCATGGCTACAACGTCTTTATCTTCCATCTAATTCACATGAATATGATGTCCCTACACATGTTTAATACTTCTGCCAATTTTCAGAAAGATTGGATAAAGGGTCCTGATGGCATAAGACATTAACGTGAAAATACATTTCCAGCTGTGCCATTTTTATATTCCATCCTCTTTACAAGACATTTGGCAGGAATGTATCACATACCTTCCCTTTCATCTCTGACAAACTACAGGACAAGTTGATAAAGGGACTTCATTTTATAAGCAACTGAAGTTGTTCCCTTGAAGACCATTGTTCAGATAAATAGCAGCACCTGCAGTGCCAGTCAGAGACAGGCACCTGGCATGGCAGGGGGAGGGAGGCTGTAGGAGGGAGGATGGGAGCAACCCAAAAGACTGACAAACACATTCACTGGCCAATTACTGCATGCTTCCAGCTTTACAGGACCAATCAGCAGTGGCTTTGAGACAGGCATAGGGGGCGGCCCTCAAGCGGGCATAGAAGGGACATAACTGGGACTTTGGGGATAGCATCCCAGCAATCAGGAAACATAGTTTATACATCCAGGCTGGCCAATTATCATCACAATCACATCCTGCAGCACTGTGATAGAGAACATAAGAGAATCTCTATTGGCTCTTTCCTAAGCAGATGCTTCTGACTTCCCAGTAACAAGTGGAGGAGAGAAGTTGGGATGGTCACAGCACAGAATGAGGATATTTGGTTGACATTTCTGCTGGCCAACTGGCATCACAAACCAATCTTATACCACAGTGACACGTAAGAGAATCCTTCTCTGCATATGCTGTGCAGGCATATAAAATTGGGATCCTTTATCACATCTTCCTGATATTAGCGTCTATCTTATTGTTCTGTAAAGTGCCAGGTACACAGCTGGTGCTATACAAATGCTAATAATAATAAAATCAATCAATTCTTTATTCCAGCTTAACCAAAGGTTATCGCCATTTTCTATTTGCCAAGCCTTTCTGATTACAGGTAAATATAAAATAATCAAACCGTAATTAACCTGATTACAAGATAATATAATCAAAACATAATATCAACATCATGATAAAATCCTCAACCCATTTTAAAACTAATAATAATACAAAAAACCCCACAAAAACGTACTATGAGTCCCACACCGAATTTATCGGAGGGAACTGACAGATAATAGATTTAAATTTGAGTTTAGGTACCATGATCCCCCTCTATTGCCTCAAAGTTTAGAAATTTTTTCCGGGTGCCAAGGGCGTCTTCCAGAAATTTTGCCACTGCCCAAGTCAAATGGGAATCCCTATCCTCCAGAAAGATACGTAGCAAAGTCGCACCATCCCTCCCTGGGTATTGTTCAAAAAAAGGGGTCAAATATCTGGATCGCGGGATGTCATACAGGTGACATTCAAAAAGCAGGTGGACAACAGTTTCAACTGATTGAAAATCAAAAGGGCATAAACGCTGATCAAATCCTATATTTTTAAATTGCCCCTCCAAAAGAGAGGTGGGTAAGGCGTTCAGTCGTGCACACATAAAAATATACCTGGCTCTAAAAGAAAGTTTCTGAGATAAGTAGGGCAGTATATGCCCCTGTGGCAGGATTAGATCGAAATAATCTCGTAAGAATCTTGTTGCACCAATCTTTGCTATATCCTGTTGCCTGCTAGTATCCTCGAGTCTCTGCACTACTTCAGATCTAATTGCATCTCTCGAGGGTAGATAGGTAATAGAGAAGCCCAACTGTTCTAAGATGTATTCTATTGTCTCCCACCATTGGGTTTGGTGCTGATCTTCTTTAATAGCGCCAAATATGGGATTGGGCGAAAAGAACTGTTTTAACCAAAAGAGCAGTGCCATCTTTTTTACCACCAAAGCCCAACTATTTTGGGCCAACACTACCCTTATTGCCTCCATCGGAATACTACGGGGATAGCTTAAGAGGTATCACAAAAATTTATTTAAAGGGATACTTATATCCTTCAAGTAAGATAATGCCCATAACTCAGCTCCATAAAGAAACTTAGCTCGAACTTTAGCATTAAATACTTTCAAAGCCCAGAATAATTCAGTTCTCCCTGTTTTGCAAAAAATTTCTGCTATTGCTAGCGGCACTCCGCCTACAGCCAATTTGGCGGACTGATAGTGTGCTAACCATTTACCGCTCCTGTGAAAAAGAACTCCCAAATATCTAAACGATGTAACCTGTTGTATCACCTGATCATTTATTACCCACACATAGTCTCTTTTCCCAGCCGAAAAGACAAGTACCTTAGATNCTCTTTTTATAGGGGTGTGCATGTTGTTTTCATTATTACAATAACAATAACAAAAATTGTCTGTTTTGTTATCGTTATTGCAATAACAAAAATAACAAATAATAAATAGAAATGAAAACGACATTTTGTTTTTGAAATAAAGGGAAAACACTGAAAGACGTATTTCCAGCTATACCTTTTTTGTTTCTTTATTCAATTCTGATGACACTTGGGGAGGTTGTACCCCCAACGAAGGGCATTATGTGTACCAATTGTAGAAGCGATTAGATAAAGGGAACCGATTATAGAAGCAATTGAATTTTGTGATTTTAAGAAAAGCTCCATACCCATTCATGGCTACAACGTCTTTATCTTCCATCTAATTCACATGAATATGATGTCCCTACACATGTTTAATACTTCTGCCAATTTTCAGAAAGATTGGATAAAGGGTCCTGATGGCATAAGACATTAACGTGAAAATACATTTCCAGCTGTGCCATTTTTATATTCCATCCTCTTTACAAGACATTTGGCAGGAATGTATCACATACCTTCCCTTTCATCTCTGACAAACTACAGGACAAGTTGATAAAGGGACTTCATTTTATAAGCAACTGAAGTTGTTCCCTTGAAGACCATTGTTCAGATAAATAGCAGCACCTGCAGTGCCAGTCAGAGACAGGCACCTGGCATGGCAGGGGGAGGGAGGCTGTAGGAGGGAGGATGGGAGCAACCCAAAAGACTGACAAACACATTCACTGGCCAATTACTGCATGCTTCCAGCTTTACTGGACCAATCAGCAGTGGCTTTGAGACAGGCATAGGGGGCGGCCCTCAAGCGGGCATAGAAGGGACATAACTGGGACTTTGGGGATAGCATCCCAGCAATCAGGAAACATAGTTTATACATCCAGGCTGGCCAATTATCATCACAATCACATCCTGCAGCACTGTGATAGAGAACATAAGAGAATCTCTATTGGCTCTTTCCTAAGCAGATGCTTCTGACTTCCCAGTAACAAGTGGAGGAGAGAAGTTGGGATGGTCACAGCACAGAATGAGGATATTTGGTTGACATTTCTGCTGGCCAACTGGCATCACAAACCAATCTTATACCACAGTGACACGTAAGAGAATCCTTCTCTGCATATGCTGTGCAGGCATATAAAATTGGGATCCTTTATCACATCTTCCTGATATTAGCGTCTATCTTATTGTTCTGTAAAGTGCCAGGTACACAGCTGGTGCTATACAAATGCTAATAATAATAAAATCAATCAATTCTTTATTCCAGCTTAACCAAAGGTTATCGCCATTTTCTATTTGCCAAGCCTTTCTGATTACAGGTAAATATAAAATAATCAAACCGTAATTAACCTGATTACAAGATAATATAATCAAAACATAATATCAACATCATGATAAAATCCTCAACCCATTTTAAAAATAATAATAATACAAAAAAAACCACAAAAACGTACTATGAGTCCCACACCGAATTTATCGGAGGGAACTGACAGATAATAGATTTAAATTTGAGTTTAGGTACCATGATCCCCCTCTATTGCCTCAAAGTTTAGAAATTTTTTCCGGGTGCCAAGGGCGTCTTCCAGAAATTTTGCCACTGCCCAAGTCAAATGGGAATCCCTATCCTCCAGAAAGATACGTAGCAAAGTCGCACCATCCCTCCCTGGGTATTGTTCAAAAAAAGGGGTCAAATATCTGGATCGCGGGATGTCATACAGGTGACATTCAAAAAGCAGGTGGACAACAGTTTCAACTGATTGAAAATCAAAAGGGCATAAACGCTGATCAAATCCTATATTTTTAAATTGCCCCTCCAAAAGAGAGGTGGGTAAGGCGTTCAGTCGTGCACACATAAAAATATACCTGGCTCTAAAAGAAAGTTTCTGAGATAAGTAGGGCAGTATATGCCCCTGTGGCAGGATTAGATCGAAATAATCTCGTAAGAATCTTGTTGCACCAATCTTTGCTATATCCTGTTGCCTGCTAGAATCCTCGAGTCTCTGCACTACTTCAGATCTAATAGTAATTGCATCTCTCGAGGCTAGATAGGTAATAGAGAAGTCCAACTGTTCTAAGATGGATTCTATTGTCTCCCACCATTGGGTTTGGTGCTGATCTTCTTTAATAGCGCCAAATATGGGATTGGGCGAAAAGAACTGTTTTAACCAAAAGAGCAGTGCCATCTTTTTTACCACCAAAGCCCAACTATTTTGGGCCAACACTACCCTTATTGCCTCCATCGGAATACTACGGGGATAGCTTAAGAGGTATCACAAAAATTTATTTAAAGGGATACTTATATCCTTCAAGTAAGATAATGCCCATAACTCAGCTCCATAAAGAAACTTAGCTCGAACTTTAGCATTAAATACTTTCAAAGCCCAGAATAATTCAGTTCTCCCTGTTTTGCAAAAAATTTCTGCTATTGCTAGCGGCACTCCGCCTACAGCCAATTTGGCGGACTGATAGTGTGCTAACCATTTACCGCTCCTGTGAAAAAGAACTCCCAAATATCTAAACGATGTAACCTGTTGTATCACCTGATCATTTATTACCCACACATAGTCTCTTTTCCCAGCCGAAAAGACAAGTACCTTAGATCTGGCATAGTTAATCTGCATAGAGTTCATTTGGCAATATTGGGCAAAAGCCTTCAACTGCCTCTGTAAACTCACCCTTGTTTGGGACAACAGTACCAAGTCGTCTGCATATAACAGACACCCAACTTGTCTCGCGGCTATTTTCGGCGGGTGAAATCTGTTATCTGTTACATGGGGCACTACATCGTTAATAAAAATATTAAAAAGGGTCGGCGCTAAAAGGCAACCTTGCCTAACACCTCGAAATGAATGAATCCTGTTAGACAGGTGGCCTTGATCATTCAACCGAACCCTCATACAGGACTGATGGTGCAACCTTTGGATTAACCGAAGGAGTTGTATATCTATTGCAAGATTTTCTAGCTTTCCCCAAAGCCTCTCTCTATTAACCAGATCAAAAGCCGCGCGCAGATCCAAAAAGGCCACAAAAAATTTCCGATTCAGCTTCAAGTACTTAGAGACAAGATGATAAAGTATCAGGCACTGTTCAATTGTAGATCTCCCCTTCTGGAACCCAGCACAGTTCTGGATGGATGAGATTTAAAGTCTCCAACCATGAGGCCAGGCGTACCAGTAGAATTTTAGAGTAGAGTTTGCTAATGACACACAGTAAACTAATCGGGTGGTAATTCGAGGGGTCCTTTCTAGGTCCTTTTTTATAAATAGGTACTACCACTGCTACTCTCCATTCACGTAGAATCATCCCAGTGTTATTTATAGAAGCAAATAATGCGGCTAAATAAGGGGCCCACCATTGTTTGGTTGCTTTGATGAAATCAATACTTATAAGGTCAATTCCCGGGGCCTTATTTGGTCTAAAAGAATCAATAGCCTCCGCAATCTCCAAAGGTGTCACAGGCAACCAAGGGCTAATAGAGTCCACTGAGAGTACCAAGCGTTCTTCAAATCCAGGATTCCCACCAAAAAGAAATCCGAAATGGGTCTCCCACGCCTTACTTGGGATGGAAAATGTATTTAACGGTGCCCTTGGGTTTAGACTACTGTCAATAATATTCCAAAATTTCCTGGAATTATTACTATCTCCTGCTTCCCATAATGCTTTCCATGTTGCTACCACGAAATCTCTCTTTTTCCTTCTAATTAGTTGATGATATCTACGCTTCAAATCAAAATATTCTATTGGGATAATTTTCTCTTCTTCCTTACAGTAAGTCTTATAAATGATAATGACCGCGCACTTTGTCTGCCTACACTTATCATCAAACCATTGTTGATTTTTATAAAACTGTCCATGGCTTCTAGGGGTCCTGGTAAAATAGGCACATAAGTGTGATATCAGAGTATCATACCCTTCAATCAAAGATAAATCACAGTCTAAGGATGGGAGTCTCTCATTATATACTGGAAGAGCTACTGCTGCTAAAGCAAGATCAAGCTGAGCTTTCCTCTCTTTCTGCCATTTTAGTGGTAAGTAATTGTCTATATACTTTGAATTGTCCCCATTATCATTAGAAGAAAGTACCTCAGGTGTACTCATTTTAATATTTATATATAATAACAGGGGTAAATGATCACTTCATTGGAGGCTGCCTACAAAAAAACCTGAAAGATGAGAAAGAGCTACAGTGTTTATAATAATATAATCTGGCGCATTCGAGCCCTGCTGTCCAAGATACGTAAATTCCCCGGGGTGGTCCTTGTGCCATGCCCCGTTTAGAATAGTCAGATTCAGCGTAGAAACCATTTTCCCTGGCAGGGAATACAGGTCTTTATTACACAACTCCCGCAGGGTGGGGGGTTCTGTGAGCATGCCGGTGCGTGCGCGGTGGGTGGGCAGGATGAGGCATTTATGCCTAAATCTTTTGAGACTCTATCCTTCATCTTATAGTAAGGTAGATGACAATTATCTGGTGAAGTGTCTAAACTAATTTCTTCAAGGAATGTCCTATCCTTGTTACCCAATCTAGCATTCAAGTCCCCAGTTAGGATAACCAATCCCTCTGGTTATTTAATTAGCAATCCCGTGACATAGGATTCTAACTTCTCCCAACACTTATTATTATATGTACTAGCATTCATGGGGGGAGCGGGGGATGTACACTGTAAGTATTATTAGAAGGCCTACTTCCAGTTGTAATATAACTCCCTGGGCAATAGGGGATAGTTAGAGCTCTTCTACCACTAGATGTATGAGATTCTTAGAAACAAAACAGGCTATACCACCACAGGGGCGACCCATCTTCCGGTAGGAAACCGCTGGCATTGAATATGAAATATATCCCTCCAATTCCACAGGGAGTTTAGACCAATAATAATAATAATAATAATAATTTAATAATATTTGGCAGAGATGATCATGAACGTGTGATATACAGCTCTGCCAAATTTCATGTACACTGGTTGGCCTACAAAAATGTTACAGTCAGACATACATTTATAAGTTAATTGATTATACTACCAGGACCCTTTTTCCAAATTATAATGTAAAACAAAAAAGGTACAGTCAAAAATGTGTTTTCCATTTAAATCAATAGAAAATGAAAACAAAAGCGAAAACAAAAATTTGATATTTATGAAAATGAAAATGACATGGGCCCCTGGTGCACACCTCTATCCTTTTAACGACTTACACCTCTACCGCACCACCCACTCGAGATAACATAGCAGCAGTGACTCAGGCGATTCTTACCTCTCCAAAATCATGCATGAGAACAAACTCCAAATGTATCAAATTTAATCTCTGATTTGTAGAAAAGCCATTATAAAACTTAATATTTAAAAATAGATACAGTTAAACTGTTTGTTATCTACTTACTATGTGCCTCCGGGGAAATGAGTAATTAGTGCAAAATTAAGACAGAATTTAAGCAAGAACAGTATTATGAAGTTATCAGTTATGGGTCTAATACCAATTTCAATTACCTTCCATGTCTCCCATGGAGATGCATCCATTCCAACAGTATCTCTTTAACACATGTATTAATAAGGCTCTTAATTATATTAAAATTGTAGGTGATGCCATATACTGTTCAATAAACAATGAAATATGTATTTTATGAACCATTTTGCTCACTTTCCAGCCTGCACTCATAAGAAAAGCAGGCATTCCTCTCCTGCCAGAAGTTCACAGATAAGACAGAAACGGTTAGAGGTGGGGTGCAAGTAGCAAGAAAAGGCCTGACCGAAGAGGTAGGTTTTTAGGAGGGATTTGAAGGTTGAGAGGGAGGGAGCAGATCAAATGCACTCAAGGAGGAAGTTCCAGGTATGGGGGGCAGCAAAGGAGAAGAGTGACAGAAATTTCTGGGAGCAGGGGGCACTGGGGCAGCCAGGCAGTGAGAGTGGTGGAGGAGGAGCAAAGCTCCTGGCAGGGAATACAGGCCTTTTTTACACAACTCCCGCAGGGTGGGGGGTTCTGTGAGCATGCCGGTGCGTGCGCGGTGGGTGGGCAGGATGTGCATATGGATGCGCACGCATCCCCACGCACTCCCACTCATCAACACGCGCAAAACAACCACTGTTTTCCCTGGTTGCGCCATGCAGGTTGATGAGTGGGGAGTGCGTGGGGATGCATGTTAGGCGGGAGCGCACATGCACCCCCACTCACCGCACGTGCCTGTCACATGGGGCTCTTCCACCCATGAACACCCAGATTTCTGGGTGTTAACCTTTTCCTTTCCAGTTCCAAGGTTCTTTCCCCCCTCCCACCCTCAATATTTTTCATTTGTTTGCTGAGCTGTTGAGAGCAGCTTGAAAGGGCATTGCATGGAACATGTCGCTCACAACAGCAGGCTGGGGTGGGGGCAAGTTCAGTTACAGCATTCATTCACATCACAGGACAGGACACTACAAAACACATGAATTTAATTTTTTCAAATGAATAACTCAGAACTAGCTCATCTAGTTCTTTTCACCCTTTCCTCATGTAGAGACAGAATGAGAAATTTGAGAGAGACATTTTTAGCAAACATTAGGCCAAAAAAATGCAGCTTCGAATGGAAATCCTCCTACAGACTTAACTATGGAGTTGGGACTGGCAACTCCATAACATATATAAAAGGAGATTAAAACTGATTTTTACTCTCTAGTGGTATTTTTGTCAATACTGCAATTACTTCGGAAATAGTTATCTTAATCACGATTAGTGGCTGAAGCAACTGCTAAGCACTGAACATAATTTACTACTTTTGTTTTACAGAGTGCATGCTTGCCATCACCCTTCCATCAAGTGAATGACCCTAATTGACTACTACATCTTACTGACAGACCATCAGAAGGGCATGCAGTACAGGAAGCTTGGTAATTAAGATTAACATATCATATTGTCAATTCTCAGATATGTTTGGTAGGAGACAAACTACATTATTTGTTTGCTATAAACTGTTCTCAGGAAAACTTTTTTTTAAAAAAAAAGCATTTCTACGTCAGACTCATTTTAGAGCTGGCAAGAGGTAAGATCGCCCAGTTATAGGTCTCTGTAAGAACATGGCTCTTATTCTTTGGCATATGTGGCAATAAGGCTGGAAACAGATATACAAGGTCGGTATCGCAGCTGGCATAAATAACTGAAGCTGCTATGCCAGTATATACTAGCTGAGTATTTGGCCCACACACATTTTTGTTTCCAATACAGTACTGCAAAACAATAAATTGTATTTTCTGTTTGCAAAGTATCAGTTATTACAAAACCTTTCCATCCCATTGTACTCTTCCTGTAATGGGCTGGGAGCATGGCTTGATCTTATTGGCATTAGACAGCAGCCTTGTGTACCCAAGTTGTTGGTGGATCTGGGCTTAACAAGTTATAAATGTCATGCCATTTTCCTAGTTTAGATACAGCACAACATTTTTAAATGAAGGAGAAGACCAAACATACAAATCCCCTTATTTCCATTTATAATCAGGTAGGTTGTGCGACTTCTTTGCCTACTTAAGTGAAATCATTTAATGGCTTTCTTATTGTACACAAGAAGTGACTAGAAAAGAGCTAATAGTAGCATTATGAAGAGGTTACACTCTCAATAGACCTGTTCTCTGCTTCAACAGATAATGCGGCTGAACCGATGGCCCGCAGATCCCACGTGCATACCCGCGTGGGAACCTCACGCGCCTCTGTTGCCGACACACTGTGCTTCCTGGAAATAGCATGCAGGTGGAGGATCCGTGGGCCATCGGAATCGGCCCCACTGCTTGTTTTAGTTGAGAGAAACATAAATGGGCATCTTTATTACCCAATGATGCCATTTATTCATTTTCTAGACCAAATTTTAGGGAATTACTCACCCAAAAGGGAGGTTTTATTTCTATGTGAAATATATGGGCTACAGGATTAGCTGGTTAAATCTCTCCCCCTGCTAAAGATTAATGAAAGTCTTTCAAAGAGAAGGCTTTCTCATTGCATCTCCCTGCCTGTTTGGATTCAAACAGCACTATATTCTCTTACCTGACATCTGTATTGCCTGTGCCCTGCTCCTGGATGTCAGGGAGACTTCTGAGCTCTTCAAATCTAAACTTTACACTCTATTCAGAAAATTTCCCTTGAGCAATTTGCTCTCCTAACAAGGCATAAAACCCAAATATAGTCAAGTCGGTGGTTCAAACAGCCCAGCGCTCAATGTTCATGCGAAAAGAGAGAAATTGGATGCAGCCACATGAGACACCCTGGGAAAAGTTACCATGCCTTGGGTAGCCTTTACCCAGTCTGGGCAGCTGGGCTATGCGATACAGTGCATCATGTGACCAGCTGCCACCAGGTATTCCTCACCACCTGGTGGAGCGAGCAACTGGCTGCTACTATGCACTGTGTCCTTGGGAAAAGTCAGAGGATGCACTACATGGGGTAAGACTGCACAAAGAGTGTCTCCCTTGTGCCAGGGACCCTTGTTAACAACAACAGGCCCCATGTTAACAACAACAACAAGCGATGAAAATGCATGGGGGAAATGCTCTTTTTGCATGAACATTGAGTGCTGGGCTATTTGAACCACAGACTGTACTATATTTGGGTTTGATACCTTGGTAGGAGAGCAGATTGCTCAAGGGAAATTTTCTTAACAGAGTGCAAAGTTTAGATCAATTTGAAGAGCTCAGAAACCTCCCTGGCATACGGGAGCAGGGCACAGATAATGCAGATATGATGTCTTTAGAAACTGGTAAATGTGTGCATCAGAAACAAATTAAGAATGCCACTATTTCTTTAGGCAGGAGATGGAATAATGTATGCAAGGTTTTTGAAAAGCTGCATTTGAAAAATACTGTGGTCATAAATATATGTAAACTCTGAAAACTAACGAGAATGAATTGGAAAGATGATCTCAATCTACCTGAGGTTCACAAGAATTTTAAACAATTTGAAATGATCAATAGCTCTTCAGGTCAGAATAACAATCATACACAAAATCTTAGAACTGGAATATATATTTTGGGTCATCTAGTCCAACCCCCTGCTTGGCTATGGGGTGACTACAGCTGTAACATCCCTGGCAGATGGCTGGTCAGCCGCTTTCTGAAAACCTCCAGTGATGAAGAGCCTACAACCTCCCTAGGTAGTTTGTTTCACTGCCGCACGGCTCTTACTGTAAGGATGTGTTTCCTGGTATTTTACCGAAATGTCCCTTCCTATGACTTGAGCCCATTATTTCTAGTCCTGCCCTCTGGAGCAATGCAGAAAACCTCCCTGCCATAAAACATCCTTTCAGTGTTTTTAAATGAGCAAGGCTTGTGTGAAGGGCCATAGCCGCTGGGTGGCACTGCTGCAGAGCAGCCACTCAGGTGGAGTGCGTAGGGGAGGGATTCTAATGGGCAGTTCCTGAGGTGGCCACCACAGCCATACAGGGAGCCTCCATGCACTCCCGACACCATGGACCAGCCCTGCAAACAGCCATTCCCCCTTCCTCTGTCGGGCAACAACCCCCACCCAAGCCCTGCCCAACTGCCTGCCCTCTGCCATGACACACAGCCACAGACACCATGGAAACATGAAGCTGCCGCAGCAGTAACCCCTCACTACCCAGGAGCTACTGCAGTTGCTGGCAGTCCAGGCCAACAACAGAGGCACATACTGAGTGGGACATGCAGAAAACTGCTGTCCTCCATGGTGTTGGCTCCTATCTCATGCGTCACGAGGGGGGTGGGGGGGTTTGTTGTGTTTGGACCCAATTGCGGTGTTGTATTTTGCACGTGTGTCCTTTAAGAGTTCCCAGCAGGGCTGTGGGTGAGCTGGGGAGGTGGCTGGACTGCGGACCTGTCTGGTGGTGTGGGTGGCCACCCCAGTTCATGTTGGTCAGGGATGTGTGGGTGCCTGTTTCATGCACCGTATTATTTGGCAATGCCAAATGAGTGAGTGCTGAGTGGTTCACATGAGTGTGCATCTCCCAGCACCACCATCAAATTGGCGTTCAGATGAATGGTTACTGGGTGGCCATATGAGGTAGCATCTAATTTAAAAACACCCTCTATCACCCTTCTCTGAACCTGTTTCAATTTGTCGATGTCGCCAAAACTGGATACAATATTCCAGGTTAGGTCTGATCAGTGTCTAATAGAACTGAATTATAACTTCTGCTGACTTAAGAACATAAGTAGTGCCATACTGAGTCAGACCAATGGTCCATCAAGCCCAGACTCTTCTCTTCCGGCAGTGGCCAATCTCGATTGCATGGGGAAGAACCAACAGTCACAATGGGCAATCCATTTCCTGTTGTTCACTCCCAGCTCCGGACAGTAAGAAGTTCATCCTGTAAGCTACTTGGTTAATAGCCATTAATAAACCTACTCTCTAAGAACTTATCAAGTCCTTTTTTAAACCCAGCTATACTACTGGCCCTGACAATGTCATCTAGCAACAAATTCCATAAGTTAATTAAGCATTGAATGAAAAAGTACTTCCTTTTCTTTGTTTTAAATCTGCTGGTAGCTAGTTTCATGGAATGTCTCCTAGTTCTAGTACTATCTATCTAGTTCCCTATCTACTCATTCCACACAACTCAAGATTTTATAAACCTCTTTCATTGACTTAAAAACAAGGCTTCTATTAATGTAGCGTAAAATTGCATTAGCAATTTTTGCAGTCAGCTGAAGCATGTTCAGTTTGTGATCAACCACAATCCCTAGATCCTTTTCACATGTGATAGAAATATATACCACGTAAATGGCATAGAGTGGAGGAATTCTCAATGAGCAAAATGTCAGGCAAGTTCTTATGATTTAGTAATTTGGTTTGCACATTCCTCATTTAAAACTTCCTTCTTAAGAAGCAGGCAGTCTCTAGCACAGACAGGAATCTAAGTAAATGATTCCTACTACTCTAAGCATGCCTAACTTAATGGTAAAGCTGATGTATAATAATGCCAAATATTGCAGAACTGGACATATACAAGACTGCTAAAATTCAACAATGTAATTTTGTAAGCTTCTTGGGGCAGGAACGTTGGGTGCCTTTAGACAAGCATCTCCCATGTGGTCCCTGTACATGTTGCAGGGCACCCATAGGGCACCACTGCAGCTTTGCAACATGTATAGTGGATGATGGGTGGAGAGGTGCTTGTCTAAAAGCACCCTATGTGTTGACCATTATTTTTATCTATAAAATTCCATGCACATATAACCTTGTATAAGAAAAATAAATAAATTAATAAAACATTGTGCATGCGGCACTGTATGTAACCAAGCAACATTTAGAATAACAGAAATATTTCCATATGTAGCGGTCCTTATCTCCAGTTTTATTTCGGTAGCTCTCATCATTGCAGCCTACGGTAGGCTAAAGATCACATTAATAATACATTTGCAGAAAGCTACAAAATGTTCTGTGTATGAAAACTAATAGAAAATTAACTCTTACATCCTAAAGAGAAGTCATCTGCATCTACTAACATACCAGAAAGGTCTGACATACTAGCTTTCACATTGTCAGGTTAAAGAGGTGACTGTCATTTAACAAGATAGAAGTGTCATAAACTTTGCTATATGTGTTTAAAATGCAGAATTCATTTTCATATACTCTAGAAATAAGAGTTGCAGCTTTTATTAACGTATCTGCAAATTTCCCCAGAAACAAACTAGACATTGAGGCTATGTTCTGCGTGCTCACACATTTTTTGTTTAAAATAGCATTCTCTCTTAATATACTGTATGATACTGGCCTAATATTTCAAGGTATTTCAGTAAGTGATGTGGCTACTTACCACTTCTACAAATCAGGCTATGCATAGATCTCAGTGTGTATCAGCTGTATTGCCTCAAATTTGCAAACAGAAGTGTTATTTTAAAGAGGCATAAAAAAAGATTCTGAGAACAGTTTGAAACAGAAGCCTGATCAATATGCAGAGAATGTTTGTTTGTATTCCAAATAGGAAGGACCTTCATACCCATTAATACTGCTTGAAATATTTTCTATATTCTACACCATAAAGGCCATGTCCCAGAGCTTACACCCTTGTCGATAAAGGTCCTAGGATTAAGTTTAGGTCCATGCTGTAGTATAAGCAAGGAAAAGATAAGAATTGTGCTAAATATTCTTTCTAACACATTCCAGATTAATTTTAGTCTTGTTCTGACTAAAATAAGAACTTAAGTGGTGCCTTGCTGGACCGAACCAATGGTTCACTGAGCCCAGCATCCTGATTTGAACAATGGTCACTTTCATTTACTTCAGACAAGTACCCAACAGGTGAGAATGGAATGATCCATTCCCTGCTGTTCACTCCAAACTCCTGACAATCAGAGACTGTGCCCTCCGACCTTGACTAATAGCCGCTTATGGACCTATCCTCCAAGAACTTTCCAGTCCTTTTTTAAACCCAGCTATGCTACCAGCCTTCAAAACATCCTCTGACAACAAGTTCCACAATGTAATTCTATGTTAAGTGAAAAAGCACTTCCTTTTGTTTGTTTAAATCTGCTGCCAGTTAGTTTCATGGAGTATTCCCTAGTTCTGGCATTATTTGTGAAGGTAAATATCTGTGCCCTATTTGTTTGATAAGTACGCCCAATGAGAAACCTTAATCTATTAAATCCTCTGTTTTTGAACATTTGGGCTGGTGGGGCAGTGGACAGGGCAACCGGCAGTGGGCAGAGCCACCCAAATTTAACATTGCTATAGAAATTATTAAAAGCCTATAATGAACACTCATAATAATTTTATACAGTCCCTCTGCTCATTCCCAGTGACACTCGAACAACTCACAAAACCATTATAATAGAGTAAAATAAAAACCAAACAAAGATGTAAAGTTCTAGGCCTGACGCATTAAGCAAACAAAAAAACATAAGTTCCCTGCTGGGTCAGACGAGACCAATGGTCCATCCAGGCCAGCTGTCTGTCTCTCAGAATGACCACCTTTCCACCTCACTCCCAATTAGAAACCAAACCATACACTTCTCCCCCAAAACCATTTTTACCAGTTAAACAGGGTAAACCAAGAAAAATCCAGCAGGATCAGACTCCCCCAGGCTGGGGACTGAAGCCCAAACCATGCCCTTGTCCTCTGAAAAGGCATTTTATCAACTCTAAAGGGGCAAACAAAGCAAGGAAAAATCCAGCACCACTAGGTTCCACCCCCCCCCCAACTGTGGACTGAAGTCCAAACCATGCCTTACCCCTCCCCCACAGCATTTTACCAACTCTAAAAAGGGCAAACAAAACGAGGAAAAATCCAAAAGGAACACCATACACCCCCACCAAAATAGCAATAGGGATTAGCTCTTCCTCTTACCTGATCTGAAGAGCAGCAGTTGGATCCAGAAATGGGGGAAGGTGCTTCGCTGAACTGGTTTTATAAGATCAAGTTCCCTCTCCCACCCTAGTGTCCTTACCCCCCTCCTTCCCTAACTGGTCAAGACAATAGCTCTATTGCCCAAACCCGCTCCAAAATGCTCCGATTTGCCCGTGGATTCCATGGAATCCCATAGAAATCCATGGGCCAATCCCCACCCCTAAACAGAAGAACGCATGTGCAAGAAAGATGAAACATGGGTGAAATTGCCCTCACCCTCCCTCTCACACATGCATCCCTCACACTCACTCCCCAGTCTTGCTCCCTGCCCAGTACAGCCCCCAACTCCAAAACACTCACCATCCATTGCTCCCCTTACACATGCACACTGCTGTTGAGGGAGAGGGAAGCTTTTGCATATGTGTAAACAGTCAGGAAACAGTGCGAATGCGCAAAGGCTTCCCTGCTTCAGCAGTAGCCAGGGCACATGTGCAAAGGGAGCTCCGAGCAAACAGCAATGGTGGCAGCGCTGTAGCAGCCGGGTGAGTGATTTGGGGCTGCCGCAGCATCACTACAACTCAAGAGTCGGGGCAGTGGGGGCACAGTGGGCACTTAGTCTTGTGGGTCACCACCCCATAGCCCACCCTGCTCTATTATGGCAGTAAAATGTAAAAAAAGAAATGAATAACACCCTACATTAAGGAGCAACCCTCCATCCACTGAACTCCATGGTTCATCTCCAATAGATGGAGGACGACACCCGTACTATATTGTGTTGGATTACAAATCATCACTAGAGAAACAAGTAAAGAAAGGGTTAATTCTCTGGCAGTCATTTTGGGGGGAGGGGGTTGGATCCCACTGTTCTTTCAGGGAGAACAGAGACACAAAAAAATCAGTATTCAAGCCTCAGCCACCTCATTCCTGGTTGCCTCCCAAGAAAAGCCGCTGAGAGGACAGTGGAGAGATGAGGGAATGACCACAAACCAAGTGGAATGATGAACAGGAGAATTGATGTCCTTTTTTATTTTATTTTTTAATGCACACTGAATATTTCCCCTTCCCTTTGTCCATTCTAGATTATAGCCCCTCAGGGAAGGGATCTGTCTCTAATCATGACTGTTCAGCACCAAGCACGTTGTTGTCACAATAATAATACACAGTCTTCTTAGGCCGTTTCTAGACAATCGCGGCTGAGCCTGCACTAGTTTTGAAAAAATGCCGGGAGCCGGGATCAGACAATACACTCCCAGCAATCACGCGCCTGGAAGGGGGATGCGCATGCTTTTCCGGCCGCATTTGACAGGTTCGATTTTTCAACCCGGTCAAATCGCAGCCGGAAAAGCATGCGCATCCCCCTTCCGGGCGTGTGATTGCTGGGAGTGTATCGTCTGATTCTGGCATTTTTTCAAAGCAAGCGCGGGCGCGGCCACAATAGTCTAAAAACAGCCTTAGTCTGCACAGATCCTAGACAGACAGCTCTAAAATGTGTGAACCCATGCATCTCCGTCAGGGCCTAATATACCCTGCGATGCTCTGGCAAAGAATTAGGCACATTTCCAAGATGTCATAGAATTCCAACATTTCTGTTGAAGAAGTTGTCATCTTGCTGTAGCCAACCACTACACACTGTTTTAATCTCCCTCTCCTGTTGAGCCCTGTGGGCAGCAGCACCTTGATCTCCAGCTCTGTTCATGCAGGGGGAAATAACTGAATTTTCTCTGCATTATTCGGTGGAACTTGGCATCTGGAGAATGGAATCCAGAGCCTAAGACCAGCTTGCAAAACCGACGTTTAGAGCAGAGAGCTGGGAAAGCCAAAAATGTATGTCTTCTTTTGCTTTCCAGGCTATGCTCTTAACCATTCAGATCTTAGGTTATTAGATACCAAAATACTGATTGTACCCAATATTCAGATTAGGTGCCTAAAATTGTCTCTACAAACCTGTAGACACCAGAAGAGAAACCTAGCTAAAACGAGGATGAATATTGGACTCAATATGTGACTAATCGGCCAGAACAACCAACCTCATATGTACTAGGGCCAGGAGTATTTTCTTTTGGTTCCTTAAAGCGCTCTGCTCTTGAAACAAATACGGTAATACTGGAAGCTGACTTCACTGCAGGGCTGTATGTTCCTGGCCCTAAAGAGAAAAAAAGAGGAATAAGAAAGCAATAATTAAAAATGTCAGTTTCTAATTATCCTCCGGTTTCATTGGGAGATAATTAAAGCTGAAATGAATACCCATAGGAAATACCATATCTGGCCAATTCACTCATATTGAATGGGGCCCATTGAAGCAGATATGAACCACTATTTATTAACTCTAGCTTCATTTACAGAAACAAATATCCATCTAAGGTGTTTCATTTCAGTTATTTTGGTCACTTCAGGATTTTGATTGCTTTGTTTCAGCACTATTGGGCACCAAATTGCTGGTTATTTATTTATTGAATTTCTAACCTGCACTCCCTCAAAGGATCAGCCTGGTTCACATCATAAAATAGATATACGTAGACATCTATACAAAAATAAACCGTAAATGCTATATAAAATTCTCATTCAAACCATTCCCCAAATCCTATCCCAGCCTACTAAAAGCCCAGCCAAATAAATATGTCCTACACAAAACACTCTGGTTTTGGTGGACCTCCAGAGGAAGGGAGTTTTAGAGAACACCAGGAATAGTAATAGGTTACTAGCTCTGTTATGCAACAGTTTTGTGAAGTGAACAAATGAGCTATACCCATTAGCTCAGTAGTAAAGCTGTACATCAGCAATTTGGTGCACAATAGTACTAAGCAGTCCAAAAAAACTCCCCCAAATACCAAATACCAATGTACCCAAAATACCAAAGTGATCAAAATCCCAAAATGACCAAAATAACCAAACAAAATACCCAAATAAATGGATATGCAAATATCCTTTCTGCAACTGTCCCTGAGGATTGGATTAACCAGGGAAATATTTTGTGAGATGAGCAAGTGGGATTTACACCAGGTTGTTCAACATTTGACCAGTTTTGTCATCATGCATCTCATTGACAAAAGCATGGCTTCAGACACCTTTGTATGCAGCTTTTATGGATTTAAAGGCAGCCTTTGATCTGGTATCACATGATTGGCTTTGGCAGAAATTATATTATTCCTCCATTGATAAAAGGCTTTTGTTCATATTAAAGAACTTTATAGTGATACCTCTCTTAGGGTAAGGCTGGACTCTAGGTTCTTTTTATCTGATCCTGTACCCACTGCTGTGGGGGTCAGGCAAGGGTGTATTCTGGCCCCTACACTGTTCAATCTTTATTTAAATGAGGTGGTATACTATGTAACTAAACCTATAAATCACCCTCCCTCCGTCGACAAGACACCTGTGGCTTGTCTGCTTTATGCGGATGATGCTGTCTTGTTATCAACAACGCAGGTGGGCCTAAGGAGACAACTAGATTCATTTGCTGTATTCTGTAGTCAGAAATTATTAACCATAAATTATCTTATTTATTTATATTTTTTAAAACTTATATCCCGCTCCCTCCAGGCCCAAGGCAGCTCGTGGCAGCTCACAACATCTTAAAATCATACATTAAAAACAATACAAAAAGGGTTACTAAAACAATCTATTCATCATTAAAACAATAAAGGAGGTAAACCCACTGGTGAAAACCCACCCTCACNAAGGGATCTGTCTCTAATCATGACTGTTCAGCACCAAGCACGTTGTTGTCACAATAATAATACACAGTCTTCTTAGGCCGTTTCTAGACAATCGCGGCTGAGCCTGCACTAGTTTTGAAAAAATGCCGGGAGCCGGGATCAGACAATACACTCCCGGCAATCACGCGCCTGGAAGGGGGATGCGCATGCTTTTCCGGCCGCATTTGACTGGTTTGATTTTTCAACCCGGTCAAATCGCAGCCGGAAAAGCATGCGCATCCCCCTTCCGGGCGTGTGATTGCTGGGAGTGTATCGTCTGATTCTGGCATTTTTTCAAAGCAAGCGCGGGCGCGGCCACAATCGTCTAAAAACAGCCTTAGTCTGCACAGATCCTAGACAGACAGCTCTAAAATGTGTGAACCCATGCATCTCCGTCAGGGCCTAATATACCCTGCGATGCTCTGGCAAAGAATTAGGCACATTTCCAAGATGTCATAGAATTCCAACATTTCTGTTGAAGAAGTTGTCATCTTGCTGTAGCCAACCACTACACACTGTTTTAATCTCCCTCTCCTATTGAGCCCTGTGGGCAGCAGCACCTTGATCTCCAGCTCTGTTCATGCAGGGGGAAATAACTGAATTTTCTCTGCATTATTCGGTGGAACTTGGCATCTGGAGAATGGAATCCAGAGCCTAAGACCAGCTTGCAAAACCGACGTTTAGAGCAGAGAGCTGGGAAAGACAAAAATGTATGTCTTCTTTTGCTTTCCAGGCTATGCTCTTAACCATTCAGATCTTAGGTTATTAGATACCAAAATACTGATTGTACCCAATATTCAGATTAGGTGCCTAAAATTGTCTCTACAAACCTGTAGACACCAGAAGAGAAACCTAGCTAAAACGAGGATGAATATTGGACTCAATATGTGACTAATCGGCCAGAACAACCAACCTCATATGTACTAGGGCCAGGAGTATTTTCTTTTGGTTCCTTAAAGCGCTCTGCTCTTGAAACAAATACGGTAATACTGGAAGCTGACTTCACTGCAGGGCTGTATGTTCCTGGCCCTAAAGAGAAAAAAAGAGGAATAAGAAAGCAATAATTAAAAATGTCAGTTTCTAATTATCCTCCGGTTTCATTGGGAGATAATTAAAGCTGAAATGAATACCCATAGGAAATACCATATCTGGCCAATTCACTCATATTGAATGGGGCCCATTGAAGCAGATATGAACCACTATTTATTAACTCTAGCTTCATTTACAGAAACAAATATCCATCTAAGGTGTTTCATTTCAGTTATTTTGGTCACTTCAGGATTTTGATTGCTTTGTTTCAGCACTATTGGGCACCAAATTGCTGGTTATTTATTTATTGAATTTCTAACCTGCACTCCCTCAAAGGATCAGCCTGATTCACATCATAAAATAGATATACGTAGACATCTATACAAAAATAAACCGTAAATGCTATATAAAATTCTCATTCAAACCATTCCCCAAATCCTATCCCAGCCTACTAAAAGCCCAGCCAAATAAATATGTCCTACACAAAACACTCTGGTTTTGGTGGACCTCCAGAGGAAGGGAGTTTTAGAGAACACCAGGAATAGTAATAGGTTACTAGCTCTGTTATGCAACAGTTTTGTGAAGTGAACAAATGAGCTATACCCATTAGCTCAGTAGTAAAGCTGTACATCAGCAATTTGGTGCACAATAGTACTAAGCAGTCCAAAAAAACTCCCCCAAATACCAAATACCAATGTACCCAAAATACCAAAGTGATCAAAATCCCAAAATGACCAAAATAACCAAACAAAATACCCAAATAAATGGATATGCAAATATCCTTTCTGCAACTGTCCCTGAGGATTGGATTAACCAGGGAAATATTTTGTGAGATGAGCAAGTGGGATTTACACCAGGTTGTTCAACATTTGACCAGTTTTGTCATCATGCATCTCATTGACAAAAGCATGGCTTCAGACACCTTTGTATGCAGCTTTTATGGATTTAAAGGCAGCCTTTGATCTGGTATCACATGATTGGCTTTGGCAGAAATTATATTATTCCTCCATTGATAAAAGGCTTTTGTTCATATTAAAGAACTTTATAGTGATACCTCTCTTAGGGTAAGGCTGGACTCTAGGTTCTTTTTATCTGATCCTGTACCCACTGCTGTGGGGGTCAGGCAAGGGTGTATTCTGGCCCCTACACTGTTCAATCTTTATTTAAATGAGGTGGTATACTATGTAACTAAACCTATAAATCACCCTCCCTCCGTCGACAAGACACCTGTGGCTTGTCTGCTTTATGCGGATGATGCTGTCTTGTTATCAACAACGCAGGTGGGCCTAAGGAGACAACTAGATTCATTTGCTGTATTCTGTAGTCAGAAATTATTAACCATAAATTATCTTATTTATTTATATTTTTTAAAACTTATATCCCGCTCCCTCCAGGCCCAAGGCAGCTCGTGGCAGCTCACAACATCTTAAAATCATACATTAAAAACAATACAAAAAGGGTTACTAAAACAATCTATTCATCATTAAAACAATAAAGGAGGTAAACCCACTGGTGAAAACCCACCCTCACTCCCCCCCCCCCCGAAAGGCCCGGACAAAAAGCCAGGTCTTACAGGCCCAACGAAAGACCAACAAGCTGGGAGCCAGGCAAACTTCCTCTGGGAGGGAGTTCCACAGCTGTGGTGCGACCACGAAGAACGCCCTCTCCATTGTGGCCCCCCGGTTCACATGGGGGACCTCCAAGAAGGCGCCCCCAGTAGATCGCAGAGGTCGCTCCAGAAAATACAAAGGTAGTGGTGTTCTATAAGTCTAAGACTCTTCATAGGTGATTTCTGGACTGCCATGAGATTCAACAAGTGAAATTTTTTTGATATCTTGGAATAACCCTGCAGACCACTGGCTCTTGGTCAACTCATATCTTCAGGTGTGGCTCAGGCTGATAAGTGTGCCTCAACTATTGTTCATTTTTTTTAGATCAAAAGGGGGAAATTTAATTATCCTGGCCTTTAGGGTATTTAGAGTTAAACGGCTCTCACAATGGCCCTTTTTACACAGACACTCTAACACCGATAAAATGGGTGTTACATTTTATTATACATGGTACAGGGCAACACTGTAGCCCTGCAACATGGGCCTTTTTCACACGAGATGCCTCCACCCAGTTTTGATGGGTGGAGGCGTCTGTGTAAACACCACTTGTGGTGGGTGTAGGTGCGTGCATGCTCCCGCACAACACCTATCTCCACCCACCACCCACCCACGGAGCAACTGGCAGTGGAGTCCGCTGCTCTGTGGGTGGGTGGTGGCGGGTGGAGATGAGTGTTGCACGGGAGCATGCATGCGCCTACACCCACTGCAAGTGGTGTTTACACAGATGCCTCCACCCAGAGAAACTGGGTGGAGGCATCTTGTGTGAAAAGGGCCCATGTTGCAGGGCTGCAGTGTTGCCCTGTACCATGCATAATAAAATGTAACACCCATTTTATCGGTGTTAAGAGTGTCTGTGTAAAAAGGGCCAATTATTATATGGATTTCAGTGTTGGGCCCTTGGAAAGATGGATGCTTTAGATTCTGTGCAGTCAAAATTCTTGAGGTTCTTATTACTAGTCCCTAAATGTGTTCCTAACGTGGTCGTATGTATTGAATATGGTCTCAGTTGTAACACGGACTTGGCTTTTATTAATAGCTTATTGGTTGTGCCTGCTGTTCTCCCGAGCTACCCCTATATCTTTGAAGGTGGTTAATGATAAATCATCTTTTCGCTGGTTTGAGCTAGTCTAATCTAAAATTTACTCGCTTGGCTTTTCTCCTTTATTTTTGATGTCTTTGGGATTCAAAGGGGTAAAGAAAGCTGTAAGACAGCAATTATTTGACAATGCAAGCCAAGCTGATCTAACTATCTTGAGATCAACACAGGCTTCTGCTCATTATTCTTTTACTGTGAATCCTGTTCTGGGACTATGTCTTATATGGATACTCTCCTGAATTCAGGCAAGGTTTAATGCCCTGCCGTCTGCAGTTCTGGAGGGGCTCTATGAGGGAGTCCCTTATTTGAATAGGGTGTGCCCATGTGGGATGGGCTTGGTTGAATCCATGGCACATATTTTGTTATATTGTAAATTTTATGAGGAGCCTCGACTTCAATTGATTTTACCTATTATATCCAACAATTAGAAAGGTCGGCAGATAGGTATATTCAATATCTTTTGGCTGATAAATCTTCTGTGGTTACCCTTTTGGTGGCAAATTATTTGTGTGTAGCTGCCAAAATTAGGAGAGGTTATAGGTCTTCTGTTTCAAACTAGGAGTAAAGTATGTTTAGATCTGTTTGTTAATTGTTTCACTGCTTATGTATTGCTGATTTATGGATGATTGTTTTCTTAAATTATTGTAATGGCTTTTGCTATACAATAAACTTATTAAATTTAAACTTAAAACTTTCTGCAATGTATATGAATTCTGATATTCGGTGGGCTATTCAAAAATGCAAATAATATTTGCAGGCATGAAAATGCCAAAAAGTGAGATGTAGACAGAATATTCTACTTTCCCATCCCAAGACATTTCTTTTTCTTTTTAAAATGTTATGATCCTGAAAGCTACCAGGCACAGCTTTGATTACTGAAGCCTTCCATCTAGCCACAGAAGATGTGCACTAAGAGGCCAAGCAATACTAAATTATCTTTACTAACTATGCTGTCACTGTGAATTAACTCCTGCTGAGTGGTCACCTTTGCTACAAGTGGCCTTCCATTATCTGCAACCAGCCTTGGGTTGTATGGCAAAACATGGGTTGTAGCAGCAGAGTGCAGACTGCAATGACAGTATAATGTGGTGCGGTAGCATCTGGACAGTACGTTTCATCACCATGTAATCTAACCCTGCTCAGAACAAAAGTGTAGCTTTGTCTGACCCCTTTCTACACTACTGATTTCCCTGTTGTCACATCAGGTAAAGATGCTCTATGACATCTGCTAGTCTATACAAGGCCCGAGCGTACAGAATGTAAGAACTGCGAGGGTGCCCAGATGCTGTGTCTATTCAAAACTTTTCTTGGCTGAGGATCTAAGATGTACATAGAAAGTCATTTTCAGACTCTATTCATTTCAAATTGCAAGGTCATCATTATATTAATACATTGACTAAGGGGGAGGGGAGTTTCATGTTGAAATTAACATTGATTGATACCTTGGTAGAAGATATGTGATATTTTCTAAGTTCTAGTCCAGCAGTTCCCAAACTGTTTTGGGCTGTGACCCTACTAAAAAACCAAAGAAAACCTCATGATGTGACCCTCCCAAAGAAAACCTGTGACCCTACTAAAAGACCAAAGCCAGCCTAGAGCTTTGGAAATTTGCATATTGTATTAGGCAGACTCAGTCTTGTAGGAACCCCACTTAGCAATGTGTCGACCCCATTCACAGTCCTGGCAACTCATTTGGAAACCTCAGATCTTGTCTCAAACTCACTTGTAAAATATGCCCCTCCCACCCCCACCTCCCTATGTCAAACAGAGGCACTCTAAATAGTTAAAAACAAGCAACACTTCAAAATATAATATTCTACAGACAAGGGCTTCAGAAATACTGATAGCACGCATTTTGTCTATACTTTTACTGTCCATGTGAAAGCAACAGGGGGTCACACAGATATAAAATCCTGCAAGCCTATTTATCTGTCTTCAAGAATTGTTCATTGATTTCATACTTCATGTTTGAGGTTACTTTTGTTGTGATTAGTTAATACTAATACAACATGAAGTGCCAAGCACTGTCATTGGGTCTGATCAACATAGTTGACAATCTGCTGTAAGTGGATAAGATCCATAGTTGGCCTAATTCCATACACCACATATGCATAAGGCCAAAGTCAATGGGAGCAAGACTATGTCCACATTTGTAATCAGGAGCTGTGCACAGAGTTCATGAATAACTTGTACACAAATATGTATCATTTCCCTACTAGGATGTAATCAGGGTTTACTTACCCTGTAGAACTTTTACTAGAGCTAAAGCGACTATTTATGAAAACAAATTGATTGAATTTATGTTATTCAACCCGAAACCAACGAAGTGGATAATAACCGCTATTCATTCCCATTTTGTTGGGTACCTGTTTTGTATATTTAGATTCAGGTATTTTGGTTACTTAATTTTAGCAATATTAGCACTAATGTACATGTGCTGCAGTCAAAATTAAGTAACCAAAATAACTAAATATCAGAGCCAATATAAGCAAAATAATAAAATTAATTAAGTAACCAAAATACCTGAATGAGCAGATATTCAAATACCCATTTCAGTTGCATATGGTGGGCTTGATCCCAAATCCCTGCGCGTGCGGCTTGTATGCAGCCTGCGTGTTAGCCATCGTCCTGCCCGCAAGCGTACATGGGTAATCTGTGCAGGGGTTGCACGTAAGATGTGCATGCGCTGTTTGCACGGTACAGGGAGGGATTGTGCCCATTATTTCATTTAATTAATTAATTAATTAATTTATAAAACCTTGATACCCTGGCCCTCCTGACCCAGCAGCTCGGGGCTGCTCACAATAGCAAATAACAATAAAACGTTAAAACACATAAAACAACTCATAGCAAGGAGGATTTTAAAAACCCTCCCCCCTCCAACCATCTCCCCTGCCAAACACCAGGTGGAACAGCGTCTTACAGCTATGTCGAAAACAGGGGCAATATGGGCCAGTCGGGCCTCCACCGGAAGAGAGTTCCACAGCTGCGGTGCGGCCACCGAGAACGTCCTCTCCATCGTGGCCCCCCAAAAGACTCAGGGGATCTCGAGCAGAGCACCCCCGGATGACCGCAGGGGCCGATCTAGATAAGCTATCAAAAATGTGAATAGTATCTGTAAATATAAAATCTACTATTTGTTTCAGTTCTAAATTTTACCCCATGGTAATTTATCCCTGGGTACTACCCTACCCTTACTTCCAACTGTGTAGGGAATTTGTGGGTTCAGGGATTTCTCCTGATTCAGAGTGAGGTCGTTTATTCTGGAGTAACTGGCAAATTACTTCAAGGTAAGAAACACATAATGTGAATGCTCTGGGTTTTAACTTATGTGAACAAGCTCTTAGATTAATACAACATGTAAGACAGTCAACCATGTGAAACGAGTTTTGAAACAGATTGTTCTCTAGTCTGTTCCCATAGTAATTATTTACATTTTTAATTTATTATAAATAGTCTTTCTTGTCTTGCCATTTGCTACAGTGATTGCTAATTTATTTGCATTCATTAAAAGGGCTGGAATGAGTTACTGTATGGCTTAACCTTATTTTTATATTGGCAGTCTCTTAGAGGGCATTGGCTGAAACTAAACTTCACTTATCATGCTCTCTGATGTCAGTCATCTTATTCTATTCTTGCATATTACCTCCTTTGAGACACTTAACATTAGAAAGGTTTATTGTGCTGCACAGTTTTTATCTTAGAATATACTTCCCATTACATATGCTGCTGCTTATGTGATACAGGTCAAAGGCTTGCATTGCCTCTTACACAACCCGTTCAGACATGAATTACGCAGAATCTATCTTCTATTTATTTACCAAAATGCCACATTTTAATCACAGGTCAACTAAGAATAAAACTTCTCATTCCAAATCAAACACTTATGAAAAGTCTGCCTGGATCATGATTGGTTTGTAATGGGAAAATCATGAGCAGGTGATTCTTATAATTATATATTTTCCGGCCCTATGCAGGCTCACTCTCTATGAAATGTCAACCAATGCTACAGGGCAAAAACAGGAAAGAACAGGAGCAATGAGTAATTTAAAGTGAAAATCTATGCTGCTGGCCTCACATTGTGAACATGCCAACACATTAGAAAAGGGCTTGAAAACATAAGAGCTTTACAATCCAAACAAGATGAGAAGCACACACTTTTTTTGTAATAAGCAGAGGAGTTTTTACTCATGCAGTGCTCACTTGCCCCTGTACAATACCTATCTCCTGTTACAGCAGTACGCACTGGCTTACAGGAATTCACTTTGCACAAAGTACAAGTTCTGAAGAGCAACTGAAGAAAACAGGATGTGTTTGTTATTGTTTTTTCCCCTCCATAAAGTGATGTTTTCAGAAGTTAAATCTTTCTGATAAATACAGAGGAGGGCAACAAAGATGATAAAGGGTCTGGAAAGCAAGTCTTAAGAGGAAAGGTTGAAGGAACTGGGTGTGTTTAGCCCTAGTGAGAGAAGACTGATAGCAGTCTTCAAATACCTAAAAGGCCGCCACAAAGAATATGGCAAGAAACTGTTCTTCATTGCTACAGAGGGCAGTAGAAATAATGGGCTTAGAAATAATCAGAAAGAACTTCCTAGTAGTAAGAGCTGCACAGCAATGAAACAAGTTACCTAGGAGAGCTGTAGGCTCTCTATCAGTGGAGATTTTCAAAAAGAGGCTGGACAGCCATCTGTTGAAGATGTTGTAGCTGTAGTTGTCCTGCATCTGAGCAGTGGGTTAGACCAGATGTCCCCGAGGACCTTCCAACATTATGATTCTATTATTTGATATCAACTGCGGAGCAATTTCCTCTGGAGTGACTATCAAATTGATCCAGAAATATGCATCACAATGTCTGCTGTTCTAGGAGAATGGGGAGCACTAATGAGGCAGGTGACTAATATGTCCCACTGCAATCAGAGAGCCATTGGGATGAAAGAGACCTGAAGTATCATCTGGGCCAATCCTTCCTCAGAGCAGATGTTTGGATAGATTATCCTGGAAGTCCCTTCCAGACTTATGATTCTATGAGATGTCCTTGTGGACAATGACTAAAGTTCACTAAATGACACTTCAGGTTAGTCAGAAAAGAAAAAGGGAAATATATTCTTCTAAGCAAAATGCATGTTTCTTAAATCAAGAAGCCTCGCCTGTAAAGATGGCCTGGTTGGCAGGGTCAACCTTACACAGGGGTGACTGGGGCCTATGCTTCCAGTCCCAGATTTCAGAAACCCCAGGTGTCACAGAGATAGGGTGGCCATACTTCCCCTTTAAAAGAAGGACGCTTATGAAAAATACATGGTGCAGGGCTATATTGGTTTCAGTGTAGTCCTGCACCATGCATTTTTAAAGGAGAGGTATGACCACCTGCACAGAGATGGCACTTCCGAGGGCCCTCGGCAGTGGTGGCAGTGCCATAGAGGCCTCTGGGATAGGTGCTTTTTGTACCTAATCTTCCCAACCTGGGATCAAGCTTGACCACAGTTCTTGACCTCCGGGCGGAGGTCGAGAACCATGGTTAGAGTGGCCACAATCCAGGATGGGGCCAGCAATGACAGCGCTGCATGTCTGCTCGCCAGCCCCCTCCCGGAATCAGGCCCCGACCTCGGGACGGGATTGGGCACCATGGGTTCATTGGCCGCTGTACCCGCCCATTACCCCGTGGGCAGGCGGCTGAAGGAGCACAGGGGGCGAGGCTGAGCGGCCGCATGTCACGCTGCGCAGCCCCCCCCTCCCCCGATCCCCCTCCGGAATCAGGCCGGCACGTCTAAAGGATGGCCGGCCTGATCACGGACCCGGACCCGTCTAGGTTCAGTGTGGCGGGCCTCCAGGCCCGTCACGTCTGAAATTACCCTCATATGGAAGCAGTCACAAACAGCTGTATATTAAATGTAAACTTACCCTTGGGTAGGCTTACCCTGGGATTAATTACCCATAATTAAGCAATGTTTGTATGAACATACTTTTGTTGTAAATTAGTGCTTTCAAAATTGCAGCTATTTATAGTTTGCCAGCTGCAAGTATTCAGGGTGAGGAAAGAGGTATTATACATAATGAGCAACGAATATTAAGAAATAACAAGAATTCAGAACTCCAGAGTAAGTGGTTTGTTGATTACAGCCATAGTTTTTACCTAAATGCTTGATTTTTGTAGATCGTGGCCATATTTTTTACCTGTGCTAGGTTTTTTTATGCATTACTGAAGTGTGTGGAAAGTCACCCAATGTCTTCAACAAAAGATGAAGAGAATTTGGGAGTCTACTGTCGCTGTTAATTTAGCAAAAAAAGACAACAAAGAGAAGTTAAGAGCTTGGTTTCCAGAACAGTACACTATAAATGCTAGATAAGTAAAACATTTTAGGTTAACAGGACTCTGAGGGAGTGATCAGGACAATCTGTAATGGAAAGGTAGGCTCTAACCTGCTGAGTTTTCAACTTAAAGCAGTGCTTCTCTCTGACTTGCTCTGTCATCAGGTTTGGCTCTAAATCACTGTACACCTAACCCCATAAAAAGAAATGCTGAAAGAGATTTTATAAACACTGCAGCGGTCTTGTGAATGTGACATCTAAAGCATTCCAATTTTTTAACAGCAAGGTATTTACAGTGAAACTCATCCCTCATTAAAAAAGCTCTTTAATTCTGTATAATTGTAAGAGCATAATTAATGCAGCTAATGTACAGCTAGCATTTCCATTCTTGAATCCTACTTTCTGGGATTTATAACTGGGGGAAAAAAAAAAAAAAAAAAAGGTAGGAGACTTACAACTTGGCAAATCTACAGTCACCATTAAAATCTTTACAATGGTCTTTAAGTAATAAATGTTACTGCAGTATTCCCCATGTGGCACTTATTATAAGTATAGGGTTTTGGGGTAGGGGGTTGTTAATGTGGTAACATTAGGTGTTTTCAGGCATGATGGTACCACGGGTGGCCACGCTTTGATCCGCAATGCCATCACGTCTGATCCCACCCGCCAGATGTTGCCCGGGGATGGATCAGGACTGTCCTCAGGCTGTGGCAGTTTTTAGTCCAGGCTGTGACTCAGGTCCATTACTGAGTCACAGCCCGGGCTAAGCACTGCCACGGCCCAGATAAGTCATCTCCAGACAGGGTAGAGCAGGCCATCATGTGTGATGGCTCACTCTGCCTGACCCGGTCCCATGCCAGGACGGTTCTGTACGCATGTAGCAGCCTCAGAGGCTGCCTTGGCCACCCGTCAGTAAGTAAGGCCCTTTTTACACAGGCTGCGGCTGTATGGGAGTGGGGGTGAGCCGCAATCCATGGGTGGGGGGAGGGTTCTGATGGGGCACACGCACATCCCCATGCACAGAGGAACCGAGGGTGTTCTAGCATGGGTACAGCCCGTGTAAAAAGGGTCTGAGTGTTTTATTCTGTGAGGCCCTGTTTGGGATCTGTCTTACTTGGACTGATCTGTATTATTCCACATATCTGATACTTTCTATCCCTATGGCTGCACTGTTAAATCTGTTATTACCTAACTTTAGAATGCTTTGTTTTGCGCTTTTAATGTACTTTCGGTTTAGTTTTTAGGCTGTTTGTAAGACTCCTGCCTCATTTGCCAGAGCACTAGGAAGGAGGAATTAGTGCACAGAACAGGGCAAGAATTAGATTCTATCCCTGCCTCTGTCATAGGGTATTTTCAGACGTGACGAGATCACGCTCAACCATGGTGGATTCCCACCGGGCAAGAAAGGTCTAGTCATGTCTGAGGGGGGAACGGAAGCTCCCCGCCCAGATCTTCACCCCCGTCAATCGCGGTGGGGAATCACATTCACCACGCGATCGGCGGAACCGACGGGGCTGGCCCCGATCGCGTGGTGAATGTGATTCCCCGCCGCAATGAAGGGGCCCGTCCCGGCTGGACGGCTACCACGGCCCTGAAACCGTGGCGGGATTCCGGGCCGTGGTCAATCCAGGCGGGCACTGAGGCCGCATTGGCCGCGGCACTCGCCCGTCTCCACCGGGATCAGCCAGCACATCTGTTGGATGTGCCGGTGTGATCCCGGCAGGGAATCCCCGCGGTGATTCCGTGCCGGGGCGACTAGCACTCCGTCACGTCTGAAATCACCCATAGATTCCCTGTGTGATTCTCATGCAGGCAAACTTTTCATATTTGGCTACTCTCTGTGGGATTTGAATTGGAAAAGACACTTCAGCCCTCAAGCCTGCTGTGATGACACTAGAGAGCAGCGTAGGGGAAAGGGAAACAAGAACCCAATTCCCTCTAGAATCTGAACTGCAGCTCAGGATTCCCAAGTCTCAGTATTTATGCGCCATAAGCAAACAGCTGGAAAACCTACAGGCAAAACAATAGTTTAATTTGCATCTTGTGTTTGGTGCCATAGGAAATTTAACAACTTACTACCAGTAACAGTTACTTCATTAGCTCAAGTGGCAAAGGGCTTGGCTGTGGATTTAAAGACTCCAACCTTCTTGGTGTGGGTGTGATATAGTTCCACATGCCAGAATTTGGTTTTATCAGGCTGCTTCTAAAAATAGGAAATTACATACACAAATTAAGTAGTTAACTTCTACTCAGCAAGCACCAAACAAATTAATCCTGATTTTGTGTGTGATTACAGATTTTTCTGTCTCTGAACATCCACCTACTTTCCCCCTGTCACTTCAGTCTTTCTCCGTATTAGTCCTAATTTCTCTGTATCTGATTTCTCCTCTCCACCCTATTGCTTAGGCATGGGGAAGTGGAGCATTAAGAGCATGCAAGAGGCAGCTGGTGTACTCCGTGCCTGTACACCACTGGCTGTTGGGGAAAGCAACAGCAAGAAAAGCCCTTCTGAGCACCTCAGCAGCTCACTCACACCCTTGCCACGAGCCTACCTGAATAGATAATAACATGGCCAGGTTGGGCAGGTTTTCATGGAAATGGCAAAAGTCACATACTGTTTATGATATAAGGGCAAGTGAAGGTGCTAGAGCTTCTCTATGAAATGTGCAAAACTGCCATATTAAGCAAGGGAGGAAATATATTTTTCCTAATCTCGTTCTAGGAAATAACTCTTTATTTTTTTTGCTGTAATTTTAAAAGAAATATTCAGCCTCAGGCAGACCCCAGTCATGAAAATTGTCAGCCTAAACAGTTAAAAGTCTGGTAAATCTATCAGGAACTGAAAACTAAAAACAGGATCTTATAATGGAAAGCGTTAGGCAGCCTAATGAAGTGCAAAGCTACTACCGTGCCTGTAATAATTACAAAGATATTGCAAGGTCTTCAGGGAAGAGAATACAACTTTTTACTTGTCTCTAAGTGTGTCACCCCTGATTGTCACTACACATATAATTTCATATATAAAATTGTTCAAATATCAGCACTGTTGAAGATCAGACTATATATTAGGAGTGGAATGCTACTCGCACCTACATTATTATCTAATGGTATTGTAACTTCCTGTTCTCAATTACTTATAACTAGGAATGTGCAGGGGGAGACGGGGTAAGTTTTGTCTTTTAGTGGGTTAAAACAGAGAAAACGCTAACTTTGCTTTAACACCACTTTAACATTTCTTATGCATGTTGCAGGGCTGTATTGGTGCCCTATGCAGCCCTGCAACATGCATAATAACTGTTTTAAAATAAAGATATGTAGATTATAAGGAGAATAGAAAAGCAATGCACCCTGCCCCCCCTCCAGTACAATAGGAAGCCACCCAAAGCCAGCCTCCCCCATGTACCACCCCCCTCAAAACCCAAGCCCTCAGGTCCCCCCTTCTGGCCCAAAATCCTTCATGCCTATTACCCTTGGATCTCCCCTTTCTGACCCCAAGATCCCCCCTCCACCACAAGATTCAGCAAGCCCACTGCCCCTGGGTCTCCCCTTTCTGCCCCAAGACCCCTGCTCCTGGGTCCCTCCTGCTCCCAGGTCACCCCCTCTTGACCCAAGCTCCCTCCCCCCAACACTCCAAGCTCCCAAGATCCCTTCCCCCACAGCTATGAGCCCCCAAGATCCCTCCTCCCCTCTGCTTCAAGTCCCCAAGATCCCCTCTCCTGCCCCAAGGCCGCTCACTGTTCCAAGGCCACAAGGTCCTTCCCCACACTGGTCCAAGCTCCCCCACTCCTGCCCCAAGTACTGCTTATAGTTATCATACTTTAAAAGAGGATGCTCCAAGTCCTCCATATCCCCCCTCCTGGCCCATTCCTCCCCCACTTCTCCAAGCCCCCCAAATCCCCTCTCCTGCCTAAGACTGCTCCCCACAACTGCTCCAAGCCCCCATGAACCCCTCTCCTGCCCCATGATTCCTCCCTGTCACTGCTCCAAGTGCCTTTATTGGGTGAAAACCAAGGAAATAGTAGCCCAGATTAGTCCCCTCTGGATGGGTGGCCACCTGCCTGTCTGTTAGGTGGTGGTCAGATGTTTACCCGTGCCCACCACCCACCCACCCCAATCATGGCGTTGTCCCAAAGAATGCAGAGTCTGCCATGTGGGTGAATGCTGGTTGATACAGGTGAATGTGCTCTCACGTGGCCGCCTCCCATCTCTTACGGCATGCACAACCTCTGCACGTGTGCAGGTCTGTCAGGATTACAGAGTTCCAAGTAGAGCACTGAGAGCAGTCTGGGAAGTGATCGCGTCTTGGTGGTGTAGGGGGTGGAGCACAGCATGGAAGAACACCTGTACGGTTTGTCATGCAGAACCTGTGAATGGTGGCTGTGTGTGGCTTCATGGAGCAATCCCAGACTCCAGCAGGCTAAACCCTCATCTGTTAACACCCATTGTTAACAACATTGCTGGAAGGTAAGGGTGGTGTACCTTTTCTCATTTTAACAAGCTTGGGATAAGCACTGCTATCAAAGAACAAAGAAAAGAAACATCCAGGCAAGAGCTGTGTTCCTGGGATCGAGATGAAAACTTTAAAAGGTTGGAGGTGTGTGTGTGTGTGTGTGAGTGTGTGTGTGAGAGAGAGATGATTCTTCAGTGTGCTAAAAGGGACTCTCACTGCTTCCACCTGTGATACTCAGTGTGTCTTTAAAGTTAAAACTGGAGAGCCAAATTTAATGCATCCATTTGAGAATTTTCACTTTTTGATAGGTTGAATTTTAATTTGAACCATCAGTTTTACACATATAAACATATGTGTACACAGAGCCTCTAAGACAGTCATCCTTTTTTTTTTTTCCAATTCAGTCCCACGTTAGTCAGTGGGCTCTTGCAAATTTTCAAAAGTACATGCAATTTTATGTAAGTTAGGGGTGGTATGAGGAGTACCAATTTTTCTCTGTAAAATATTGGAAGGTATACAATGAAGACTGGACTATATTCTCCCTAATTTTAGGACATGTTTCTAATGTTTGATCTATGTTGAAAATAATGTCACAGGATTGTTGAGAGGGTGAACTAAATAAAGGCAGCAAAGCTCTCTATATAAGTATTAATAATATATTATATTATTGTCTATTATCTCTCCTGATTATTATTTCTCCATAAATAATTATAGTTGAAGTAATTGTTGAACTCATTCGGGCACATGGATTACAGATAGGAAAAATAATGGCAATGGCATTTTTAAAAAAGAAATCTCTCCAGCATTGCTAAAACCACATGCCCTCCAGCAATTGATATAGAAAAACAGGTACACTTCATGCCACCCCTAATGTGCATAAATTTGCATGTGGTTATGAAAATTTGCAATAGTCCATTGACTAACTTTGGAGTTGAGCTGGAAAAGATGGATGTCTATGTGAGAGGCTCTGCATACACATGTTTGTATGTGCAGAACTGATAGTTCAAGTTATAATTCAGCTTATTAAATAGTCAAAATTCTCAAATGTGTCCATTGACTGATTTTAAAGCCACCCAGAGGATCACAGGTGGAAACAGTGACAGTCCCTTTCAGCATGTTAAAGTAAAAGAATCATCTTTCACAAAAATACTCACACCCCTCCTACCTTTTTTTAGTTTTCCTCTTGCTCCCAGGCACAAAGTTCCCTCCTGTCTAGGTGTTATCTTTCTTTGTTCTTTGATGGCAGCGCTTATCTCAAGCTTGTTAAAGTGAAAAAGGTGCCCCACTCCCACCTCTTAGCAATGAGTCACAGCTCTTTCCCCTGCTGGACTAAGGCAGTGTTAATGACCTTTTTTGCGTGTAAACAGACAACATGTTGCCTCACTTTTGCATCCGTTAACTCCAGATTTACCCACTTGTCTGTCAGGTGACCACCAGATGTTCACCCCGGTGCCACTACTCATGGTGTCATCCCAGGGAAGGCCAATCCGGGAAAGGCAGGGCAATCTGCTGCCCTGTGGATGTCTCCCATCTGTTGGGGGAGCCATGGGTGGCCTGCCCCAATCGGTTGGATGCACAACCGTCTCCGCCTGTGTTCAGCACCACAGAGTTTCAGCCAGCAGCCTAGGGCATCTGAGGAGCAACCGCAACTCTATGGGGAAGGAGGGGCACAGGCCACTGTGGCAGGGAGGAATGCCAATCCATTAGGTATGGTCCTGCGTGGAGCCTGCAGGTGGTGGCTGCGGGGGGAAGACTCATGTGTTAACATCCTTTGTCTGCTGAACCAAGTACAAAGCTTATATTGCTGGGAGGCCAGTACAAGATAATAAAACCTTTCACTGGGCCAGATATGAAATCATTTCTTAAAATATTTTATGTTTACAGAAGACACAATATTAGGGATAACAGAGATTTTTTTCATTCTGCGAAGGTATGCATAATTCTTTAATCAATCCTGTGGCTGTCCGAATCTCAAGTTAATTCAACATTAATTAATCGTTATACCTCAATATCCTTTTTATTTATTTATATTTATTTTATTTATGCCAGCATTTGTATACCGCCCCCTCCTGCCTACAGGCAGCTCAGGGCAGTGAACAATAAAACTATATAAAATATAAAAATACAGAACAATATATAAATAAAATGAATACAAACTAAACCATGGACCTGCTAAAAAGATCCCATACGTACAACTAAAAATCCACCCATTACCCATTTTTGTGTTTTCTACAAATACACCACACAAGGCTTGACTTGTGGATCACTGAAAACTGGACACATCTCTTCCTTGCCCAAAAAATACAAATCTTATTAAATATGGACATCTCTAGTGGTACTAGCTGTTAACCTTCAGTCCAGACTCCCATTTTGATATTGAATAATGCCTTCAAAGAGCTGTTCTACTTAGAAAGGTGATGGTAAAAAATGGTATTTTTAGCTCTCTGTTCACTGAGGCAGATCCCAAGCCCTGCAGATCCCGCGTGCAGCCATGTGCAAACCGAACAGCTCCCTATTGTGGGCACATTGTGTCCCGCAGGAATGACACACATGTGCAAGCGCGGGATCCATGCAGCCTGGGATTGAGCCCACTGTCTCTCAGTGATTTTCATAACACTGTGCCCAGTTAACAAGGAAAAATACATTAGAAACCCTATGTGTTTCTAACTGCTGAATCTGAAACTGGGATCAGAGTGTTAAACTGGGTTCTTTTTTTCCCTGAGCATTACTGCAGGAATAAAGTTTTTGCAGGGCAAACTACATCTTCAGTTATACCTACATAACATTGGGTGCAAGCCTAACCCATTAAAGCCAATGGGGATTTTGCCATTGACTTCAATGGGCTACGGATTTTAGCTGCTGCCGTCAAATTACACATCAGCTCTTCTCCTGCAGCTAGGGTGTTTTTGTAGTGCTAGCAGGAAGCATTCAGTAAAATATTTTGTCAGTGAAGTAAGCCAATACAACTCTGGATATCTGAAAGAGATGTATTAAGTAAGGTTGTGCCATTTCAACAAAGTCAATTTACAGAGCAGAATCACACCTAAAAGCTCTTCAACGCCAGTCAGTAACTAGCAGTTTTTACTGAGTTTTTCCAAAGAGTAGTGAGAGATGATGCAGTTTTATGAGCCATTTCCCAGAAATACAAACATTTCACACGCTTTATCCTTTTGAGAAGGCTGCCCCTCTGTGGAAGAATACCCTATGGGTTGTGCATTTAACATTAATACTTTTGCTGTTCTATTGTCTAATCCAGTCAAAACACAAATGGAGAGAGCATTTAAATTAAAATATGCATTTGGCCAGTTCCTGATGTGAAGCTGCAAGAAGGGTATATGTGGGAAATATTGTATAGACCCCCCCTTACAGCAGTTCTTCTCTCAGAGCCAGCGGAATGGGTTTTCTAGCCCTGGGTAAAACGATTCAGGGGCTCCCTCAGCCACCACTAGGGTTGCCACCTATGCAAATATTTAAGGAACACATATGAAAAATACGTGTTGCAGGGCCTGTATTGGCACCAATTCAGGCCCTGCAATATGTACTTTTCATGAGTGTTTATTTTTTTAAAATTGTATACGTGGCACCCTAGCCACCACACAAAGCAGAGGTCCCAAAATGGGAGCTTTGGATTTGTAGTTGGGGTGGGGGTTGGGGGAAGTGCAGTGGGGGGAAACTGTTTCTGTTCCCCACCAAACATTTGATCACCAAGAAAAAGGAAGATGGCAGACCCAGAATGCCCACCTAGCCTCTCAGTATTACCCCAAGGGCCACCACCTTGCAGAGAGCATCCAACCTGTCAAATGGGCAGGTCAGCTCCGGGTATGCTCACCTGGCAGTATAGGTCTGTAGGGAATGAAAGATGAATATCTGCAAGAGTAAAGAAAGCCAGAAAAGACTCATGACTTTCATGTATTTCAGAATGTATTCAATGATGCCATAAAATTTAATCTCTTCCTTAAAAGCTGAAGCAATCATTCACTTTACTCTGAGTGACCTCTGCTGGTAAGAGAAAAATGCACATACAGACACACATAGATGAATATGCATGCCTCTTATCATGTAACTGTTAGCTCAATGTTTATATAAGTACTACTTTTAAATATATGTTATGGACTAGTTTCTTCCATTCATCCTTCATTTAAAATACACCAGTGGCTTGGTCATTTCAAATTACGTATATCAAAAAGAAACTTTAAAGTTGGTTTCAGTTTTTTCAGCATACTTTAATCATATCCTTGTTATATGGAATATAGAGCAATTCCCAATAGTATAATAACCATATTCCTCCCGAATATGACTGCTACGTTCTTTGTTTCTTTTCCTTTTGGGGTTTGCTAAATTCAACTAACCAAACATTATTTCACCATTATTAAATTGCAGTCAGTAGAAATTACTCTAAAATTAAGTAGTGGCTTTGAGCTTCTTGAATACATTCTGCTACAGAAAGACCTCCGTTTTTCAACAAATTCATTTGATGCTTCTTGTAGAATATCAGACTAGACACATGAAACCATTATTGAAATGTATACACCTAACGTAACACACTAACCTTATGACCATCACCACATGAGCTGTATAGTCCTAAAAATGAAGGATTTATTTAAGTAATACATCTACTGAGACAGTGATGTTCACATTGTACAAAACTTAACATACTACATCAGAAATATCACACAAAAAGGGGAAGTCGTAATTAAGAAGAGATAGTCCAGAGGGTATCAAGGTTTTCAATAGCTTACATTAAGTATTTTTTTGACCCACAGCTACAACAATAACATATTTACAGACACCAAAAAAGATGTTTTTATGTTTTGATTATCCTAATTGAGGTCTAAACCACGTGAAGTACTCATAAAACTGTCAGCGACTGTTGATGCACTCTAAAGAATTCTGACCAAGAAAATTATTACCATTCATAACTGCTGATAACTGCAATCCTGCTCTTATTTAACAACGTCCATGAAAAAAGAGAAACATATTAGGTCTCTACTTCAGCAAATACTGAAATCTATTTATATGCAAATAAGCTATCCACTATTAGTATGAGAAGAGACTTATGCGTAAAGGGAGAAATAAATTATGACTGGAAACTGTTAATGAAATCTATTTCAAAACATAACATTTTACAAGAGCCCTCACTCATAATATTTGTTGAAGACTAGAAAGGGAATTGACGAGTCCTACACTTAGATGAGGTCTGATACTGCCTTATTTCCCATGCCAATTTGTTTTATAAAATGCATTTATCCTTTCCTTAGAAACAACCTGATAATTATAAGTCCACAATTTCCTTGTGAATGACTGCATCTTCACATGACAATGGGCTTCTGTAATCCTTTTATGTTAGTACAAGGGTGCAGCAGTTTATTTTACACATTCTTTTAGTTTTCCTAAGCTAGGAAAAAATATTGCTCCTTTGTATTAGAGAAAATAAAGTTTCTAGACAATTACGATACGTATCCATTAATAAGTGGCTGAGAGAGGAGCGAGCTGAGCAGAGGATTACATAGAAGAGACTTTTCAACTCTAATTCCTAAACTGACATTGACTAACTCTGTAAACTTGGACAAATTGTGTAATCTCTCTCCCTCAGGTCCTCTTTGGTGACTAGCTTTAGCTTATTTACCCACTTCACCTGTTTGATGTGATGATTAGTTAATATTGATAAGTGCTTTGCAGATTTAAACATTATTATTCTTGTTAGTTGCTCAATTCAAGCATAAAGCAAGCAGGGAGAATTAGCCAGCTTAGATTCAGGTTCTTAATGAATCTGCTCGTATTCAAGTATCTAGATCCCCGATTCTTGATGACAAAATATGAATGTCGGGCAGTGTGTTTTCAGTGAAGAACAGGGAATTTACTTTCTTTATTACTATGAAACATCACAGGTCTACTGACCTTGAACAGTCAAACAAGAGTCCGATTTTCAAAGCAAGATTCCCAACAGTGATCAGGTTCTTCTCAGCATGTTTTTGATTAAATTATTTTAAGTCCCTCATTCCAGGAGACTGGTCAATAGTGCAAAGTCTATGGGTGATTTCAGAAGTGATGCGTTCCAATTCACCATAGTGAATCCCATCCCAGTGTGCACGGATTCACCGCGGGCTGTGGTGACACGTGCGGCTCCAACAGAAGTGACAGGATCGTGACCACCACCCGGGGGCACTCAGAGAGAAAATGGGCCGGGAGAACACAACAGACATGCAGTGGAGACATGGACCGTGGTTCGAGCCCCAGAATGCACCGCAGCTGGGGTCAATTCCATCCACCGTGGTTGCGAGTTTCCGTTCAGAAGTTACTTTTCATTCACCCCTGCCGTGTTGACCATTCACCACACTCCTGGACCTCCTCTCGCCCCGACCTCACAAAGCGTGGTTAGCTTCACCCCGGGTCGCATTTTGACTGTGGTGAATATCTGGATGTGAGCAAACAGAGGGTGATTTCAGAAATGACACATTCCAATTCACCACAGTGAATCCCACCCCAGTGTGAACGGATTCACTGCAGGCTGTGGTGACATGTGCGGCCCCAACAGAAGTGACAGGATCGTGACCACCGCCCAGTGGAAATCAGAGAGAACATGGGCCACACAGACATGCAGTGGAGATGTGGGCCGTGGTTCGAGCCCCAGAATGCACCATGGCTGGGGCAATTCCTTCCACCGCAGTTGCGGGTTTCCGTTCAGAAGTTACTTTTCATTCACCCCTGCCATGGTGACCATTCACCACACTTCTGGACCTCCTCCCGCCCCAACCTCACAAAGCGTGGTTAGCTTCACCCCGGGCTGCGTTTGACTGTGGTGAACATCTGGATGCGAGCAAACAGACATGCACGGCGCTTTCACACCCCCCCGCATTTGACTGAGGTTGACTGTGGTGGACATTCACCACGTCACTTCTGAAATCACCCTAAGTAGTCCAATGTGCAAGGTCTCTGTAAGTAACCTATGTTGTTTTTCAGAGCTTGCCATGCTGCACAGTTCTATTTACCCTATTTTTCTGGGGTTCTTTTTTCAATGTGTCCAGGTCTGGATAATTTGAGTTTAGTAAAGAGCACTGGATTAATGTGCTAGAATGTATGACTGAGAGTCATACAGCCCTACCCCCTTGGTATGGATGCAGGACATCTACAGCTACACCATGTCCAAGAGATGGCTGTCAAGAGACTTTCTGGAAACCTCCAGTGGCTGAGAGGTTTTCCTACAACCTACCTAGGCAACAAGCTCCATTGCCAAACAGGTCTTGCTCTTAGGAAGCATTTCCTGATAGTTATGCAAAATTCACTAGCCAGTAATTTGAGTCTATTATTTCTGGTCTTGTCATCTGTGACAATGGAGAACAGTTCTGATGCCACCAAAGTGGCTGTCTTCTCCCTACCATTAGGATCGAACATTACAGGTCTAAATGTTAAAGTTTGAAAGATTATTTATCTGGTTAAAAAGGTTTTAATTTTTTTAAAAAAAATTAATTGCCTAATTATGATCTGAGGTGTTGCTGTAACTGCACCAAAAAGTTCATGCTGCCCCTAGTGGCAGCCCTTAGGCATAAATTCAACCCTAATATAAGAAGGGAGTGAATAATCTCTCTGTTTTAACATCTGGTTATCTGTAAAAGAAAGAAGGTAAAGAAAGGTAATTGTGATGGTCCTGAAAGGTTATATAGATGGGATGTGAAAAGGTGTCTGGCTAAGAAGGTTCCTAAAACACTCAGACGTAAGGGCAGAGGTCACGTAGGGGATTGCTTGTCAAACTATTGGTTCACAAAGTCTGAAAGAAGTTAATATATATATTTGACATGCCTTAGTAAGGAAACTGTCAGTATAATTTACAGAGCAGGTTCTGTCAGAAATTAAAACAAGTCCTAGACAGGAAACTGTTTGAACATGCTGTAAACCCAGGGTGTGGAAAGGCTGTGTAAGTAGAATATAAACTGACCAATTAAACATCAGCTTTTGCATAAAGTAACCTCCCCCTAGTGGTGGTCAATGTCCCCCTTTTGGTGATAGCTCTCAGTGTGGGCATTTGCCATGGGGAGTGAATCAGCCAATCAGAAGTGTGGCCCATGTGTAGCAGGAGGTCTTCCCAGGGCCACACAGGGGCACTGGAGTATTAGCTCACTCTGCTGTCATGTCTATTCAGCCCTTTGTCTTTGGCTGAATTCCTCTTTAAGGAAGGGGGTACCCTCCTGTAGGACACAACTCTACAGTAGTCCAGAGGGTATCAACTCTAGTCAATAGTCTTTATTAGACATAGTTTTCACAATCCCTGGGGCTGCCAGCTCAATCGCCTCCACCCTGCAGGCCCAGATCAGTCTCACTCAGGCACAGGAGCAACCTAAAACAACATCCCAACATTCAGTCAGACAGGCCTCAATCCCAGGCTCTGGCCAAGTCTTCCCCAGGCAGGAGGCTCCCTCCTGGGCACAGCCTTCCCACTTGCCTGGGTCTACTCTGGTTCTCCAGCCTTCAGGACCGTGGAGAGCTGAAAAATCAGCTTTTAGAAAAGTAACACAGGGGGCGTTTAGAGGTACCAGAAGTCACCCAGCTGCCACTTGAACAGCAAGTTGTGCATTATTTTTAAAAACATTATTTTTCCAACCCTAATATCAAGGTTTGACAAATCCGTTTTTAAAAATAATACATGAGACGCTGTTGCAATGACGGCCGGGCAACTTCTGGTACCCAACACCCCTCTGTCTTTATAAAAATTGCAATCGCCTGGTCTTGGGGTACATATGACCCCTATGGGAAAAACCCATTATAGGTGGGGTCTATTTTATCCCCCAAACAGACCAAAACCTTCAGACAAAGCCCTGGGAACAAGCACATACACACAGAAACACATGAAAGAGTCTGTTTTATGGGGATTGTTTTCACTCCCCAAATTCGCCCCAAATGCAAATTCTCTCTTGCAAATTACTGGCTGTGCCTTATAGTCTAGCTTTACTAAGGACAGTGGAGTACACTTAGCACCTTTATAGCCTGCTATTTGCATTTCTTTTGTTGTTGCCTAGGATGCTTCAGGGCTTGTTTGCATTTCTTTGTTTGCCTAAGATTCTTGTCTCCACAAACTGACCCCAGAAGGGAAACTTAAAACTTGGCTGAAGAAATGAAATCTAACATTCCCTGACTTCTTGTCTCCACAAACTGACCCCAGAAGGGAAACTTTAACCTAGGGTGAAGAAATGAAACCTAACATTACCTGAACAGCTGAGAAATGACACAGAAAAGGTTTGTGTAAAACCAAATAGGAAAACTCCATTGACACCTTGTGTGCGTTTGCACCCTGGCACTTTTTTGGTCATTGGAGACAAACGATAAGAGATATCTGGCTGAAATTTGAGTATGTTATGGCCAGATGTACCAATGACAATGTGCTGCAAGCTCAAAGTTGTAGACCCAATACTTAGCATATTTTCATGGTTTTTTTCAGCCACGATACAAAGGCACAAAATAATAGCAGTGAAGGGGTTAATTTTCATTGCTGCTGCCAGTCTGAAGTGGCCTTGAGTTCCATGTCCCCTTGCTATCTGAATGGTCCTTGAAAACTGTTTATTTTGGTTTATTTTAAGCTGG
>QEPC01000241.1:536320-549263 GCA_003113815.1 Sphenodon punctatus | reverse complement strand
CTAGAAGGTGAGGAATAGAGACAGAAGCCAGGGAGGGGAGGCAGAACAATTTATTGGGGGAGAAGCTGGCTGCAGCCTGCCACCCAGCCATGCAAGCCACGGGGGGCCCAGCAAGCTGTACTGACTCCCCTTTGCCTGGGGGGGGGCAAGGCAAGCGAGGGTGGGGGGGGCAGCTATGCTTGCCTTCCAGCACAGTGCATAAGCTAGGTGGAGACTACAATAGTCAGCGTTTACAGAGTTCCGCTCCTCAGCACGTCGCTAATTACAGAGCTCACAGGGGGACGGATGCAGCCGCTTCCCCAGCTCTCCAACAGGAGAGAGGAGTTAAAGTGCGCAGAACTGCAGAACTGATTTTTGTATCACTAATAACTCAGTTTTGGCTGCATCAATCACTATCATATTTCAGAAGCACTTGTTATTGATCTCATTCTCAAAGCCTGTGACGTTTGGGGGCTCAACTCATTCAGGGGGAAGAGATATTGATGATTCAAATACGTGAGGATGGTATGCATTTTGACCACAACCAATTCACGTTTAAGCAGTTATAACATTTTATTTTCCTAATGGATCTTTTTCAAGCTTTGTGGATATGATGGTCCTCACAACTTACAGCCATAGCTAAATTTTCAGAAATGTAGGTCAAGCGGTTTCCTCAAAATTGGGGCTTCAGCAGTCCCCTGCTTATAATGAACAGTGGCTGTACATTTAAGTTTCAGGCAGCTACTGCTGCCTGAAAATAAAATGTCACAACAAAATAATAAAATAATCTGCAAAAATATCTTCTGTACGTCAGATGTTCTTCAACTTTTTATCTTTACCATGTGTATTATAGCTTGCTCCTTTCAGCATTCATTAAATATATATTTATCTGTTTTCGATCCTTCGCAAGGTTTGTTATTGCAAAACTGCCATCTCACTAGGTGCTAGGTTTAAAACACCTTTTCAATTCCTTTTTCGTTATGGTTTCTTTTCTAAAGTAGTTTCTCTCTTTTGCCATACAGAATAATTCGTTCCCTACCTCTGTTCTTTCTCTTTCCTTTCTTTATGCGTATCCTGAAAAATCTTCCCTCTCACCTCTACGAAGGCGGCAGATGTGAAAACAAGAGCTAGATAATTTTTCTTCTCTGGGTAGTGTCTTCTGCTGCTCCAAACCCCAGAGACCAGATAATAAATAAATTACTCATTTAGAGCTTTTCAAAGAAAGCTGTACAAACATTCATCTTTAATTCTTGCAGTCTCCCTCTGCAGTAGGTACTGTATTAATAGCCTATTTTGACATATGTGGAAACACAAAGGTTACATTATTAGCACAATGTCACACAGCAAACAGACATGAGACCAAGGGATGAAGCCATGGCCCTTTTCACAGAGACACTTTAACACTGATAAAATGGGTGTTACATTTTATTATACATGTTGCAGGGCACCCATAGAGCACTCCAGCAGCCCTGCAACATGTACAATAAAATGTGACACCCATTTTATCAGTGTCTGTGTGAAAAGGGCCAAAGTGTCAGGAGAACCCAGTATGATGAGCCTCAGACAGACACCTTGATCACAAGGTCATAGCCCTGCTACAGCAATGAAATAAGACTTCCAGCCCTTAAGCCTCACCAGGACTGTCCCACCCATGGGTCTCTGATTGGCCAGGGCTGATCTATGTTCTGATTGACTAGAAACCTATATACAACCTCCTGGGCATCACCAGAGCTCTGTCCATGTTACCAGACAGTGACCTGGTCTATTGTGCAAGGGCAAAGGGTCCATGGCATGGGCAGACTTAAGGCCATGAGTGGGGAATCAGAAATAGGGAAGTCAGGATTGGGCCTAGAGGAGGGAGTGGGGATAAAAGTACAGAGTTCAGGGCCAAGTCAGAGCAGGCAGGTTGGAGCCAGGACAGAGTACAGGAACAGAGCAGGCAGGATTCAGGGCAAGGGCAGAGATCAGGACAGGACAGGAAATATATTATTAGATGCTCCACACAGCTTTCTGCTGCTGCTGCTAGCTAGTCTTATATGCTGGCAGGCAGCCAGTGAGAAAGCTGTAGGGCATGAAAGGGGCTGGAGTCAGGGAAATAGTATATGTATAGTTAGGATTATTTTTCCCTATGTGCACCTCTTTGCACTTGTCAACAATGAATTTCATCTGCCATTTAGTTGCCCAGTCACCCAGTCTTGCAAAATCCTTCTGTAATTCCTCACAGTTCACCCTGGCTGGTCTTTACTATCTTGAATAACTTTGTATCATCTGCAAATTTGATCACCTCTCTCTTTACTTACTTTTCCAAATCATAAATGAATATATTAAACAACACTGGTCTCAGTACAGATCCCTGGGGCACTCCACTATTTACTTTTCTCCATTGTAAAAACTGACCATTTTGTCCTACCCTTTATTTCCTATCCTTTAATCAGTTACCACCAGTCCATAACTGGACACTGCCTCCTATTCCATGACTACTTAAGTTTCCTCAAGAGTCTTTTGTGAGGGACCTTATGAAATGCTTCCTGAAAACTGAGATACACTATATCAGACCACTCTTATCCTCATGCTCCTTGACACACTCAAAAAATCCCATTCTTACTGAAGCAAATCTTTCTTTTGTTAAAACTATGTTGGCTCTTCCCCATTATGTCTTGATAATCAATATGCCCGATAATTCTATTCTTCACAACTGTGTCCACCATTTTGCCCAGCTCCAATGTCAGGCTCACCGGTCTGTAGTTTCCAGGGTGGCCTTTGGAGCCTTTATTGAAATATTGGCATTACATTTGCTACACTTCAGTCCTGGGACAAAGTAGCAGATTTTAGCAATTGGTTACAATGGGTAATTTCAGACGTTACGAGATCACAGTCAACCACCCTGAATCACAGTGGATTCAGGGTGGTGGCTATGGTCCTGTGCATGTCTGTTTGAGCCCCGCCAGAAGTTCACCATGGTGAATTCCTGGCAGGGTTCAAAGCTAACCAACAGTTCTGGAGGAGAGGCCGGCCCCACCTCCAGAACCGTGGTTAGGTTGGCCACGATCCGAGACGGGGCTGGGAATGGCTGTGGGTAATGACTGTTACCCAGCCCCGTCCCGGAATCAGGTCCCAACCACAGGCCGTCTCCCCGAGGGCGGGCGGCCATGGAAGCACTGGGGGTGCGGGGCTGAGCAGTCGCACATCGCGTCACACAGCCCCCCCCAATTCTCCACTGCGATCAGGCCGGCACATCTAAAGGACAACTGGTCTGATTACGGACAAGGATCCGAGACCGAATCCGGTCCAGGGTTCAGCATGACAGGTCAAAAGGCCCGTCACATCTGAAATTACCCAATCTTATCCCAAAGAGCTTACTGTGAGTTGATAACACATGGAGGGAGTGGGTATATGCCTATGTTATTCCTTTGAAGGGTAATGTACATGTTTCAAATTCAAGGTATTGTAGTCCTATCCGTTTTTTGTTTACAACATATATTGTTGAAGATGAGGAGGATTCTCAAAAGGAACTTAAATTTGGAGAGAAAAGAGAATGGTCAAAAATGCCCACTGACTTCAATGGAGCCAGGACTCCAGACACGGTGTTCGTATTTGGCCTCTCTCTTGCTCTTAAACAAGCTTTTCCTGATTAAAGCTTTCTCCTCCACACTCAGTAATATTGATTCACAACTGCTTGACTCCATTTTTACATGCTGACATAGAAATGGAATAACAATGTGGTGAGTCAAAAGCAAATATTTTTGATGCCTTTCCTTAGAGGGTTTTACTGTCTTTTCCCCTTGTTGCAGAAGCTTTTCCCACATTCAGGATGTTTTATGTTAACTCTGCAGCATGAATTCTCTGGTGTGTCATCATACTACTTTTACCTTTGATGCTTTTCCCATGTCCAAGGCATTTAAAAGTGGTCTCTCCCTCTATGGATTTATCTAGTATATGCAAAAGGTCCATACTGTGAGAAAACCTTTTGCCACATTCATTACATGATGGCGATTCCCTCCTATGTGGGTTTTCCAGTGTGATATTAAAGTTCACTTTCTAGTGAGTTTTCCCCCACTTTCAGAATAGTTACACAAAAAACACCTCAACAACACTGAACGTTTAATTAATAACAGAATATTAATTAAGGCTAAATTCAGAGACATAACAGACCTCAGACCTTGGCTCCCACAGAAGGAAGTTGGTTGAATAAGTGGACACAACATGAATATACCATTGGATTTCTCTTTGGTTCTCATGTTTTTCCAGTGCAAAGAACAGAAGGGGGCTACAGCTGCCCCAGACCTGCACTAAGTCTTACCAGGGCAGCATGTCAGAGTTGGGGGGAAGTCCAAAACTGCTGGCCTGTAGCCTGGATACAAATGAGGGAGCACTGCCTTCCCCTGTCAGTAGCACACAGGATCTACTCTGTATGCTGCAGGCAGCAGAGGACAGACCAAAAGCTCCAGCTCTGTAGGCATTTGATGGAGATGAGCAACCACAAATCCGTTTCAAAGTTGCTGCCAAGGTAAGTATGTAGGGCAGGGAACCTTTTCCTTACCAGGAACTACTCTGAAAATCAGTACAATTTCCAATGGTCAAACAGAAGTTGGGGACAGAGATGTGCTCAGGAAGAGGAGGGTCCAGATCATAAATCTGTCTCCTATCCTTGTCTGCCCTCATCTCTGATCCCTTACTCTGAGCTCAGTTTTTCAGCTCTTGGAGTCAGCAGGGACTAGATCCAGGGGACAGATCTAGGAACTGGAAAGGGGTCATATAAAAACTAGCTGCAGGCATCGTTTTCCCCCATGCCTGAGGTTCAGCACCCCTGGTGTAAGGGACAATAGGTCCTAGGACTCTGTGGTAGGGCTGTAGCGGAATGTCGCAGCGGTAGCTATTTCCGCCGGAAACAGCAGTTCCGCAATTAGTGGTACGGCGTGGCAGAGGCTTTCATTCCGCTAGTTTCATTCCGCTATTCCGCAGTTCCGCTTATTTAATTCCGCTACTTCCACAGGCTTCGCAGAATAGTGGAAACATGACATTTTCGCTACTTCCACAATTCCGCCAGTGCCACAAAATAGCGGAACAGTGGTTTTCCACAATTTTTCCTCAGTTTCTGCAATTTTTCCGCAATTCCGCGATTTGCAGAATGTCGGCGGAATTAGCTGAATGTCCGCAGCAAAGTCGCGGTATGGCGCGGGCAATTCCGAAATGGCAGAACGGAATCACGGCGCGGTAACAGCTGCTGCCGCATCAGCCCTACTCTGTGGCTAGGCAGGCTCCATGTGTTTTTGCTCCATGTCTTCTATAGTAAAGGAAGAGGTCTTGTCCACAGAAATGAAATGCTGAGCATGCATCTAGGAATAGAGAGGAAGAGATAGGGCCGAAATGAGAAGCAAAATGATTCTCGCAAGAATCTCGCAAAAATTGTGAACTGGCAGCAAGATCTCAGGAAGATCTCACTAACAGGCCTTTGGCGAGGGGGGGGAGTTGGGAGGGAGGGTGAGTTTTTATGATTTGTTTTAAAAGGGAGGTGTGTGTGCGTGCGTGCGTGCGTGTCCCCACCCCGAGCTGCCTTTGGGCAGGAGGGGTGGAATATAAGTTTTGAATCAATAATTAAAAAAAACAACCAGTTTGAGATCTCATGAGATTCTGGAGAAAAAAATTAAATGCTCTCTGCATGCGCAAAATGGCCACTGTGGCCGTTCTACACATGTGCAGCCCTTTCCGAGGACAACATGGCCCACGCCAGTGCCAATTTGGAAAAGGGCAGCTGTTCAGTACATGGAAAAAGGTAACGCATATGCAGAATGGCTGCAGCAGTCATTTGCGTATGCTTGCGCAGTTATTTATTTATTTATGTTGCAACCTCGCTTCCCCCCATCCCCACGCAGAGAAGCCAAACAGGGAGAGTGAGACCCAGCTGCTGGAGCAGTCCTGGTGAGTACATGGCGTACAGAGCCTTTTGCAAACCTAGCCAGGGTTTGCAAAAGGCCCTTCCTGGGTCTTTTGTGGGGGAGGGTTGTGTACAAGATTCTCGCTCCTCTCGGTGAGAATCCAGGCAACTCTTTGCTCATTCTCTTTTGCAAGAATAATCCAAGAAACCTGTTTCTCATTGAGAAAAGCGAGAATTGCAAAATCAAGGTTTAGTCCTACTCTGAGACCCACTGATTATGGAGGAAGTAAAAGAACTAACAATCCTAGCAGTTGTGGGGCTTTTATAAACTAAATTAACATGTTGAATTCCATGAACACATCAACCAACAGTTAGTAATTTGAGATGATTCTAGAAATGAAGCTTAGTGGGGACGATCTACAGAGGCAATTCCCAACGTACTAAACCTGTCACTTTATCCCTTGACAGGGCCACAAAGTCCTGAGAAACGCTAAGATATCTCTTTAAAGTTTAAAAATAAAAATTCCGTTTTACATTTTGTGCTTAAAAACTTCAAAAGTGTGCCCAAAACTCACAGTATTCTTCTGAGACAAATAAAATATTATTCAACCAGTAATCTTTGAAGGAGATAAAATGTGAATGTTATAGTCAGAGAATGGTTAACCAAACACAAGTTTCATTTCAGGGAACCTTCACTGACAAATATATTCTCCTCCAAATTTGCACCAATGAGTCCCTCAATCATAAAACTCAAATGACTCATCAGGAATAAACCTTTTACACATCATTCTGGGAAAATTGCATATTATGATCCTGATACAAAAGCCAGTTCAATTATTACCCTTTTGTGATTTTACATCTAGCCTACATCTCTTACATAGCAACCAAGCATAGCACATTAAAAGACAGTCTGCCTCGGTATATCATTAAAAAGCAATTTTCATGCAGTTAACAAAAGAAGCTAAAAGGCCCATAAAAACATCCAATTTTAAAATTATATTTAAACAGTTAACTGAAAATTCTGTAATGTATGATAATGCTAGAATTAGCACCTTCACACAAGGCACAAACAAGAGGATCATATACTGTACCAAACCTCCCAGACACAGTGTATCCCAAAACTCTCTCCTGTGGCTTATTTGTGCCAATGAATATCATAACTGCCTTACCAGGATCTAAAAATATAAACCTGTCCTCTTTACCCAAACACCACATGCAAGATGCCCATAACACCATTTCTGGGATAGGATAAATGAAAACAAATATCTAAAATATAGCTTGCTAGAGTCTGCCTCTCTTTTACTACCTATCTGCAAACATATTTTCAGGATCAGATCTTGAAAAAAAACCCTCCCCCCCAGCCCTTGAGTGGCAGTGGTCTTTCTTTGCCGTCACTGCCTGGCATTGGGGCAATTAAGAATTCCTCTGTATCCCTTCTTGTGATGTATACTTGGCCCATCAGGTGGATGCAGCCACCCGAGCTGCAAGAGCCCAATCCCTGCACAGCCCCATGGTATGCAAGTACATGCACCACCTGCAGGGCAAGCATGGGGAGCTGGGCAGACAGTTGCGGGGAATCCAGTCAGGCCTGCCACTGTCAGAGCAGGGCAGACTGTGGCCAGGCACACAAGATGCTCCGCCTTGGGCAGCCTTGCACCATGTTGGGTAAGGTTGCTCTGCGACTCATCCCTTCGTGTGAGTCTCCTACTGTGAGTGCCTTACTGTGAGTGTCTTGTGAGAGCAGGTTGTTCCGTTGTAGCTTACCACAGTCTTTCCCTTTCTTCCTGCATTATGAGTGTCCTGTTGTGAATATCTGAGGTTGTTCTTCTCAGTGGTTCTCCACACCTCTAATCCTGTCCTCCTGAGTGCCTTTAAGTGTATGCTTTGGTGCCCTTTAGATTCCAATTCCCCATAGCCTGTAGGGTCTTAATGGAAGTGCTTTTGTCGTGCATCTCAGTCCCTAATTTGTTTGGTCTACAGTGTCTCAGTGTCAATGTTTTGTCATGAGTACTTATTGTATTTTGAGTGTTCCCTTGTGATCCCTCACAGCCCCATTTGGCCCTAACTTGCTGTGGATAGATTCCCCCTTTGATCTTCCTATAGTGGCTCTGCTGTGTCTTGGGTGTTTCAGTTCAGATGAGGTTCCTTGAGTCCTTGTTTCCCTATTGGCTCTTGTTAATAGTTTCCCATTTGGGGGATCCTGCCTTGCTTGATCCTTGTATTGTGTCTGGTGATACTTTCTCTAGGTCTTTCTATACTGCTTTCTGATGTCTGGGAGGTCTTGTCCTCTGCTTCATGAACCCAGTAGTTCCCAGTGATGATCTCTGGCCGTAGTCTTGTATCTTAGCTGCCATTTGATCCTAAGGGAACATTTATCTCTTGGGTTTACTATTCTAAGCTTGTCATTCTGTGGATTTGGAATTAAGTGGGTTTTCTGAGCTCGAACTTTCCTGTGCCGAGAAGGTCCCTGACACATGCTAAGAGGAATTTAAAGGGTTCATGGTTAAATATTCATGTGTTAACAAGCAAAACTATTCTGGTGCACAAAAAAGTTAACTATGCCCTACCTTGGGAAAGCTGAGTCACTTAATTAAGGTCTATGAGTTAGACCTTAACTGGGAAAGGTCTAACCCACAGACGTTGCCTGAAATCTCAGTCCTGGAGAAAGTGACAGTGATGTCCAATCAGAATCAGAATTCTGGAAGGTCAAATCAGAGAAGTCACATGAACTGAGAAGCCATAAAAAGCTATTCAAAAACAAAAACAAAAATTATGAGAAAGGAGAACATTTTTATCTGTACAACCATTTTAAAAATCTAAGCACAAATCTAAGCACCCAAGTAAAACAGAGATAAGTTTAAGATAGTTTAGTTAGACCTTTCGACTTCCACCTTCATCAGTAACACAATTGATTTTTAAATGAGGTACTGTAAGCCAAGGTGACTGTTCTAAGAACACTGAGGATGGAGAGAGTTCTCAGGTAGGTGACATCTGATATGTGGCAGCCAGAATACTATAAATAATACAAAAAAAGATTAAAATTCACATATTATCCTCTAAGTTGAGACCATTGGGTGTCAAGCCTGTAAATCCAGATGTTTTCTGTAGCTTCTAGCAACTCAGGGTTGGATGGTTTTTCTAATGGAAAGATTTCTATGTCAGAGACAGTGTGATCTGCTGAGATAAAGTGTCTTGCAACAGGTTGTTCCAGTTTCTTTGTCACAATAGTCAATTTGTGGTTTCTGAACCGGGTACAGAGGTCTGTGGTTGTTTTCCCAACATACTGCATGTGGTATCCAGAGTGTTTGCATTCTATCACATATATTACATTGCTAGACTTGCAGGTGATGTTTTGTTTGATGTAATAGGTCCTAGGAGTTGTTCTACTTTTGAATGTGGCCATTTCTTTCAGATGGATACAGGTGATGCAATGCTTGGATTCACAGTGATGTGATCCAGGGTCGCTAACAGGCAATTTTAGTTCAGATCTGACAAGTAATGTATGTAGATTTGGAGGTTGGCAAAAAGCAACCAAAGGAGGATGATAAGACATAGTGAATTAGCTACTAAGGGGTAGCTCTCCTTAATTGCCAGGTGATACTTAGGAGATGGTGGATGAAAGCCTACCACAAAAGGTTTGCGGTGTTCCTTGTAAATATTTGTCTCACCTTTGTGGAGGAGGGATTCCCTAGTTTGGATAGATGTCCGGTGGATGTTATAATCAATGACATGGGGAGGATATCCCCTGTTTAGAAGATGATCTTTGAGTTCTTTGGTTCGTTGGAGGTTTACATTGTTGCTGCAGTTATGTCTAATCCTAAGAGCCAAGTTATAAATGATGGGGGGTTTTATGTGTTTAGGATGGCAAGAACTCCAGTTTAAGTAAAGATGAGCATCAGTGGGTTTACTGTACAGATCTGTGATTATCTTGTTTTGCTCAGTGTTAAGGAGGAAATCAAGAAAGGGGATGTAAGAATTATCGACAGTGCTATTCTATTACATGTGAATTTTATAGTGGGATGGATGGAGTTGATATAGCCCTTAAATTGTTCAAAACTCTCCATGCCACTAGTCCAGATTACAAAGATGTCATCAATGTATTGCCACCATACTAGAGGTCTGTGGGTAGGATGACTTTTTCTAGTTTACCCATAAATAAATTGGCATAAGATGGAACCATATGGGAGCCCATAGCTGTACCTTGTATTTTTAGGTAGTGTTTATCGTTAAAGGTAAAGTTGTTGCAAGAGAGGACCAGTGTAGCTAATGCAGTGATAACTTCTGTGGGATGTTCTTTAGAAATTCTGCTATTTAAAAAAACCTTGAGAGCCTGAATGAATACTATCATTATGTTGTATGTTGGTGTAAAGAAAAGTGACATCAAATGTTGCTAGTATGGTATCATTATCAATTTGGTGCTGATTGTTCAAGGATTCAGTGTTAAGAAATCACTGGTGTCCTTGATATAGGATGTGAGGTTTTGAATTAGATTTTGTAAGTGCAAGTCAATATACAGAGACATCCTTTCAGTAGCTGTGTTGTTGCCTAAGATGATGGGCCATCCTGGGTTATTAATTTTAAGGATTTTAGGTAACGTATAACCATCCAGGAGTAGGATTTGGGTTGATGGGCAGATCAGCTGTATCATTCTTCAGTATTTCCTTCGTTTAAACCCTTGTATAGTGCTTGAAATTTGCTCATTAAGATTTGCTGTAATGTCTTGGTTAAGGAGTTGTTTTCAGGGAGAGGCAAGAGGAAGCCAAAGGGCTCTGCCTCGTGGGCAGTGGCTTTCCCTGAAGGCCTAGCTGAAAGGGGACAGGGAACCTACCCACCCCATGAAACTGGATGGCAAAGGGGCCAGGCCAGAGTTCTGAAGGAAAGGAGTTTTGAGTTAGCTGGACGGGGAGAAGCTCGGGCGTCGGACTAACTCAGGGGGACCAGCTGTGTTGCTGAAGTGAGCGGAGGGGCGGAGCCTGGAATGCAACAGCTGAGTGGGCCTTCATAAGTCTGCGGCAGCCGGAGGCGGCTTGTGATGGGGAGAAGCTCGGGCGTCGGACTAACGCGGGGGACTAGCTGTGTTGCTGAAGTGAGCTGAGGGGCGGAACCTGGGATGCAACAGCTGGGTGGGCCTTCATAAGACTGTGGCAGCCGAACGCCTAAGGGCTGCGCACGCAAGGGCGTGCCCTTGTGCGTGTGGCCTTAGGCGCTGCCGGCGCGTAGGTGCTCCATCTCCTGTGTGTGAGACAACTCCCTGGCTGGCAAGTATGTCAGGGAAGACTGGCGGAAGGAAAAAGAAAGGCCAACCAGGTTTGCCGGCCCCGGTGCAGCTCCCATTGTCCCAAAGTTCATTGGTCTCTTTTCCCCTTTTACGCTCTCAACGCCGGACAACATCTGCGGTAGTAGGGGATGGGTCTGATCATATAGTTTCCCAGGAGGCTCTAGAGCCCTTGTCTGGAATGGTCCCTGTGCTTGAGCATTCCCCGAATCAGGAAGTTTAGGCTTCTACCCAGTCGGCCCACAGTCTGGGTCCACCAAATATTGATGGCTCTAGGGAGTCTACAGAGGTTTTGGACTGTTGTGCGCTTCTAACCAGACAATGTTCCCTGTTAGAATCCTCATCTAGACAATTTGTTCAGTCCTTGGGGGAGGTAGTGGCTGCTCTTAAAGTCCAGCAAGAGCAACTGCAATCTATGGCTGAGTCCCTGGCAGATTTTACTGCCTTTGGGCAGCTGGATCGGGATAGGTCAGCCTTTACCCTTCAGTCTGGTTCCTTAGCCTTTGTGCGGGATGACTCAGGAAAGGTGTGTCGGGAGGCCCGGTTCAGCTGGCCGGCCCTACCTCTGAGTTGGATTCAAACCCAGTGATCACCTGTTCGCCCAAGGTGATCCCCATTCCCGGTGCAGTATTCTTTAGGATTCAGCCGTTCCCTGATGAGTTTTTTCCCCCTTGGAACTCGAATTTTTCTATCTCGCACCATTTGGAACAGATTTTAGGGTATGTCCCTCTAGGGGCCATTGTTTCTTTTCAGTCTCTTCCCTCTTACAGGTTTACGCAATGGTTCGTAGGTTTTTTTCAGTCTTCCCATTTTGCTTCCATTATTTTGCCCCATGCTATGTTACTTTCTTCATGGAGGGGTACATGTGGGTAAGGTCTTCAGGGATTTTGTCCCTCACCCCAGGGTTCCCATCCTGGCCACCGTCTCCCTTGAGGAGGTGGCCCGGGTGTGCCCTAAATTAGTGTCGGATCCACCAGCCACTGATGAGGCCCCAGTGGCCCACCGTGAGCGGTTTTCCCCATTCAGGAGAGGCTTTTGAACCTTGCCCAAGGTATTGATCGAGGCAGGATCCTTTTAGCTGAGATTTTTGCTAAGGATGAACTTGAGTCTGGGAGGGTTCCATTAGTTTCTGCAGACTCCATTGAGCTTTCTCCATTAAGATCTTGTATAGGAGCTCCCCCGGTTATACCATCTTCCCCCGAGACTGGTTTAGTAGCAACTCTGGGGCCCCATGGAGCTCAGAGGGAACTTTTGGTGCCCCCTGTTAGTCCCGATGGTGCCTGCCATCGTACTCGGGGCACAGCCCTGGCAGTGGGGGTAGTGCCTAGTTGAACCGCTCCCCCCCATCCCAGAGTGGTGGACAGCCAGAGTACGTTAGTCTCTGTGCATGGAATATAGCGGGTTGGCGTTCAAGGTCTTTAGATCAATCCTTTCTGAAGTTTGTGGGGGACAAGGATATACTTTGTCTTTTGGAAACCTGGACTCAGGATGTCCCTGAGCTTTCAGGGTTTAAGGCCTTCAGGATTCCGGCTGTTTCCCTGGCTAAGCGGGGCTGCCCGTCCAGAGGCTTTGTATGTTTTATTTCTGTTAGATTGGGTTTTTTGCTGGTGGAGCTGGTCAAGCTTTCCCCTATTGCTCTGGCGGTGGTGGGTAGATTGGGAAGTAGCCTCTGTATTTTGGTTACGGTTTACATCCCCCCAGCCAATGCTTTAAGTTTTCAGCTTGATTTTGGGGTTAAATTGGAGGATTTTATCCAATCTTTACAGGATAAATATCCCTCTGCTCTTTTGGTAATGGTAGGGGACTTTAATGCC
>QEPC01000241.1:480559-525054 GCA_003113815.1 Sphenodon punctatus | reverse complement strand
TAGGGCTGATGCGGCAGCAGCTGTTACCGCGCCGCGATTCCGTTCCACCATTTCGGAATTGCCCGCGCCACACCACGATTTTTCTGCGGACATTCCGCTAATTCTGCCGGAATTCTGCAAATCGCGGAATTGCAGAAAAATTGCGGGAAAATTGTGGAAAACCGCTATTCCACTATTTTGTGACGCTGGCGGAATTGCAGAAGTAGCGAAAATGTCATGTTTCCACGATTCCACTAAGTAGCGGAATTAAATAAGCGGAACCGCGGAACGAAACTAGCGGAATGAAAGCCTCTGCCATGCCATTCCACTAATTGCGGAAACACTGTTTCCGCCGGAAATAGCTACCGCTGCGATATTCCGCTACAGCCCTAGACCCTAGCAGCTGAGTTTTGGATGGAGATAAGGGGGTACAGGTGAGAGTGGGGGAGGCTAGTAAGGAGGAGGTTGCAGTAGTCAAGGCGAGAGATGACCATGGAGTGAACAAGGGTTTTGGCTGAGGAGACAGTGAGAAAAGGGCGAATCTCATAATACTAGGAGTAAAAACAAACAAAAAACTTATTACAAAAATTCTGAATGGTATATGCTTTTGGGGGACATTCTGTATATTAACTGCAAAGTTTTAGACTAAAAAGCAACAAAAGAAGGGGAAAATACAAAGAAAATCAAGAGAAACAAATTCAGCCAGCAGAAGCAATAACTTCCAGTGGGTTTAGTTAGCTTTGGCTTGTTCAAACAACAAATGAATTCATTGAATTTTTTTTATAAAGAATATTATGGTTTCCTTTGTACTTGCCTCATTACCCTTTCATGATTTATAGTTACAAGAAAGGAAAGAATTATAATGGAAAAACATCAAGCAAGACCTAAGTCAAATATCAGACAGTATCCATGGTATTATGGTACCCATAATACTTTTTTGTTAGTTGAAAGGAAGGATCAAAATTATTGAAAGATGCTTAAAATTTAAGCAAAACTAACAAAACCCCTTTTCTTTTTGGGTGTCAAGGGGAAAGAGCAATTGGCCACTTACCTTGCAAATTGCTTTTTTATCCTTGCTGTCCTGGCCAGGCATTCTGTACTCTGGGGAGTGACCTTCAGCATGTCCACTAGGAAGCAGCATTCTCTCCTAGTGCGCGTGCCCAAGGGCCTCGCACCCCCTAGAATGTCAGTTGATATCCAAGCCTACTACGCGATCCACAATTCTGTTTCTTAGCACTCCTACAATCATGGATCCACTATCTGAATATATCTACCAACGTATAAACTAATTTATGAAAAAAATATGTATTATCTAAACTTCTAACATGTTGAAATTCTGCTACAGAAAAACTCGGTCCTATACCAATACCAATATACCTATACAAATACCTATATAACTACCAGGCGGGTCAAATGCCTGGCCAGGACAGCAAGAATAGAAAAGCAATTCACAAGGTAAGTGGCCCAATTGCTCTTTCTATCTTGCTATCCTGGCCAGACATTCTGTACTCTGCGGATCTACCAGAACAGTACCCCTCAGAACTACTGGGTGGGCCTCTTTATAAGTTAGATTGTCTGAATAGGCCTGAATTCAATTCAGAACCCCCTGCAGCACCCTTCTTCCAAATGCTGCATCCACCGATTCCAAAATACTCACTTTTTAATGTTATGTGAATTAATGTATTGATGACCAATATGCCACCTAGCATATCTCCTCATATGAAGCCCTTGCTTTATATGTCCAAGCAGCTCTGCTAGTTGAATGGGTCACAATTCCCAGAGGAACTGCTAGTCCCGAAGCCACATAAATTTCTTTGATGCAATTAGTCACCCATCTGTCAATTAAAGTTTTAGATGCTTTGGGGGCTTTTCTACATGGGTCATAACATACAAATAGCGCTGATGTTTTTCTAAAAGATTTTGACCTCTCCAAATATGTCTTGAGAGCCCTTCTCACATCCAAACCATGCAGTAACCTTTCCAAATTATGTTTCACTTTGGAACAGAAAGACAGTACAATAACCTCCTGCTCCCTGTGAAATAATGTATTGTGCCTTGGTATAAAAGCTGGATCTCAGTACAACTGACTTTTTTAAAAATGCAGGAAGTCAGATCAACCAACAGTGATCCCAATTCTGAAATGCGCCTTGCAGAAGTGATTGCAATTAGAAATGCTACTTTTATGGTCAGAAAATAATCTGATATTTCTTGCAAAGGCTCAAGTGGTGGATTTATTAATGCTCTTAGTTCTGTATTTAAATTCCAAGTGGGAAATCTATGTATCACTGGTGATGCCAGGAGCTTTGCTGCCCTCAAAAACTTCCTTACATGTGGATGCCCCATCACTGACATATTTCTTATTGTGCCTAATGTACTATTTAAAGCTGCAGCCTGTCTAGCGAGAGTACTATGTCTGAGGCCCTTAACTAGACCTTCTTGAAAAAACTGCAGAATATCCTTGATCTTTGTCTTATGTGAAAATACCTTTCTTGCTTTGCACCATCTGGCAAATAAACTCCAAGTGCAGTGGTAAATTATTCTTCTTTGATGGTCTTTTAGCTGCCATCAAAGTATTCAAAACTGCCTCTGTGTAGCCTGTGTAGCCTAATTTTCTTAATGCTGTGAATTCAAGCTCCAGGCAGTCAGCTTTAGGAAGGCTAGATAAGGATTTGGATATACCACTGGGCCCTGACTGAGTAGATCTGCTCTTGGATGTAGATGCAATGGGAGATTATCTTGCATTGTCACTAGATCCACAAATCAGGGTCTGCGTTGCCAGTATGGTGCTACTACGATCAATATAGCATTCTCCCTCTTGCATTTGGCTATAACGCTGCTTATTAACGGGAAGAGTGAACGCATATAATATCCCCTCCGGCCAAGGCTGAATCAGTGCATTGCATGCCTCCGCCTTTGGGTTGTACGTTCTGGCCATGAAACTCAGTCTTCACATTCAACCCTGAAGTGAATAGGTCCATTAGTGAAATCCCAAACTTCTCGACAATCTGCTGGAATGTTTCCTGATGGAGAGACTATTCCCCTGGATCTATCTATCTTTGACTGAGAAAATCTGCTAGATCATTGTTTCTTCCCTTGACATGGTGAACAGTTAGTGACAACAGATTCAGTTTACAATGTCCTTTACAATTCCTCCACTTAAGTTTTTAGTGCTATTCCCATTCACTTCCAATTTTCCTATTTTTGCATAATTTATTTCTAACCTACTACATGTGTCATAATTTCAAACTGAGATACGATATAAAACATAATAAATGGTTTTAGGGGGTTCCTCTAGCCAGTCAGCACTGGCACTTATCATCAGCATGATTCCTACTGAAGTGACTGCAACTTAAGTTGATGCTTTAAAGTCAGAGAATTACGCTGTCCAAACCTAATGCATTATATTTTTAACACTAACCACTGAATTGCTGCAATTTTAATTTTTTTTTAGAAAAGAAACAGAAATAACATTGGAAAAAGTTTTACAGAGACCAATTATGCTACCTGTTTGAGAAACTGCATTAAATATTGAACCTACTAATGGACAATAAATGAGGGACTCCTTTGCTATTGCTACTGGCTTCTCCCAAAGAGTCATGAGGGCATTGCTAGATATACATTTATTTAAGGTAGTCCCTTCTTTGTGAACCATTTACTTTTAGGGACTGGGGAAAGGGAGTTACTGGGGAAGCTGCTGTGCCTGACCATCTGTGCACTGACTGATGTTTCCTCCATCTCCCCCGCGTATATGAAGGCTCTAGGAGCTGCAGGTGGCTGCCTAAGGGCGCTGACCATTATGTGGCTGTTTGGTGGCATTTAAGGCGTGGGCCAGACATCATGGGCCCTGGAGACTACTGATGCTGTTCATGCTTTTAAGGGGTGGGAAGGAGCTGTGGGAGAGTGGAGAGTGTCTGGACCCTTGGGGGAGGGGGGAGGGTTGGTGGGAAGGAGAGCTGTGTGGTGGATGCTGCCTGGGTTGGAGAGACCCCACCCACACCTGTGTTTCTGCTGTGCCCCATCTCCTCAGGTAACATCTACAAGAGGGTGCTGCAGCCCACTGGGCAGCGCCGCCAAAGGGCGAAGACCCGTTGGCAAGCTGTTCGCAGGCAGTTGTGGCGGCAGCAGCAAGAACTCTTCACCCGCTGCTTGGATTTTGCTCTTGCCCAGACTGCTGCTTGCTTGAAGGACGTCATCTTGCTGCTGCTGTTGCTGCTGCCGTTGCTGCGGCTTCCTCCACCGCTACCGCTGTCGCCAAGAAGGGGCTTCGGCCCCCAACAGGGCCCAAGCTGCCCGGCCCAGGTGACATCCACCCCCTCCCCCTATTGGAGGAGGGGGTGGGACTGGTGCTCGGTTCGGCAACGGACCTTCAGCCCAGCAGGGCCAAAAACCGCCTGCTGCCCGGCTTGAGGAGCGGATTCCATCCCCCCAGGGGCTCACCTTGCTGCTGCCACTGCTGGGGCTTCTGCCGCCACCGCTGAAAACCAGATTTAGCCCCCAACAGGGCCCGAGCTGCCTGGCCCAGGTGACATCCACCCCCTCCCCCTATTGGAGATGGGGGCGTGGCCAGCGCTCGGCTTGGCAACGGACTTCCGACCGGCGGGGCCAAAAGCTGCCTGCTGCCCGACTGCGCCACAGGCGAGCACCACAGGCAGCATGTCTAAGGGCCGCCCCAAAGGGCCCTTAGGCGTGGCCCTTAGTAGGGTCCTGGCAGGCAAGGGCGGGGGTTGCTGTGTTTTTATGTTTTTATATAATTTGGAGTGGGACAGAGGTGCGGGGGAGGTGGAATATTTGTTTGATGGAGGGGAGGGGCAAAGGGACTGGGTTAGGGGGGCGAGGATTAACCACCTTGGTGACAGGGAGGGGTGCAGTTCTTGGGGAAGTGGGGAGTGCCCCTCTGTGGCAAAGGGGGTCAGGGGAATGAGGGTGTGGGGGTGGGTGGTCTCCCTTGCTGCCAAGGCAGAACAGCCGGAGGGAGCCAGGGCTGGGGGGCCACACCAGGGTGTGGGGCTGCAGCCATTGGGGTCGTGATGGGATGGGGGAGATATGGGTCAAAATGGGGTGGTATAAAATCAGTGAAGTGGGACAGGTGCCTGTTGAGGGTCCCACTCACTCACCCCTTAGCGGCTGGACAGGCGACTCGAGATCAGAGGACCCCCGACCCTTCGCTGCTGCTGTTGAACGCGAGGTCGGTGGTTAACAACTATCCAGGAACTAGTTCTGGATTGTGCCGCCGATCTCGTGGGCATTACGGAAACCTCCCTATAAGAGGTGCTGCTCATATACTGTTCACCTACCTGTATGACAGCTTCTCTACATGCTCTGGCAGAGGCAGTGGCAGGAGTGGTGTTGAGGTCCCCAAAGGCATTAGTCTGGTGGGATCTCAACATTTACGTTGACACCTATATCGGGGGGGGCGGAGCATGAGTTCATGGCCACCATGCCAACCATGGGCCTGTCCCAGATGGGCAGCGGCCCAACACACCAGGGGGGACATACTCTCGATCTCATGTTTTGCACCAGTCTTGAGGCGGGTGCTGCGCTATTGGGGGAGATTTCAACGGTGCCCTTGTCATGGTCGGATCATTATCTCCTACAGACCTCTCTCTCTTAGCGCATGTCTGTCCCCAGAAGGGTGTGGAGTCAATTCGAATGGTTCGCCCATGGAGGCTAATGGAACCGGAATGGTTCCGGTTGGCCCTTGGCGAGTTACCCTCTGACTTCGACGACCGTCTCATGGATGACCTCGTCACGTTATGGAACACTCTGTTGACTGAGGCCATTGATCGGATGACTCCTAGATATTCGCTGCCCAGGCAACAGCATCACAGGCCTCCGTGATTTTCTGAGGAGCTGCGAGTGCTGAAGTGAGAAGGGCAGTGGTTGGAGCGATGGTGGTGTCGCTATCATACTGAAGCCGACAGTACGGCTTGCGGCATAGAGTCAGTTTACGAGCATATGCCGAGGCTATGAGGGCAGTGTAAAAAGCTTTTTTCACTGGTCTTATAGCATCCGCAAAATCGCACCCAGTGGAGCTATTCCGGGTGGTGTGGGGCTGGTCAGTCCGGCCTCCCTCCACCCTGGAGTGGAATTATCTATAGCACGCTGTGATAGGTTTGTGAATTATTTTGTGGATAAAATCGCTCTGATTCACTATGATTTCGACGCTGCACTTATTACACTAGGAGAGCCACAGGTTATGGAAGTCACACCTTGTCCAGTTTTATGGGATCAATTTTAGTTGGTGACATCCGCTGATGTGGTCGGGACCCTTGGAGCTGTTAGGGCCACCTCTTGTTAATTGGATCCATACCCGTCTTGGCTAATTAAATCTTGTTGGGAGACAATTGGGCCATTGCTGGCAGGCGTGGTCAATACCTCCCTTCAGGAGGGCAGAGTGCCGGGCTGTCTCAAAGAGGCAATGTTGAGGCCTCTGCTCAAGAAACCATCGCTTGACATTGACTCCCTTGCCAGCTATCGACCTGTCTCTAACCTTCCCTTTTTAGGGAAGGTTATTGAGCGGGTGGAGGCTCAGCAATTGCAGGGGCATCTCAACCGCATCGGTTTTCTTGATCCCTCGCAGTTGGGATTTCGTCCGTGTCATGGCATGGAGACTGCGCTTGTGGCCTTGGTGGATGATCTGCACCGGGAGATGGACAAGGGCCGCTCGACCCTGTTGGTCCTATTAGATCTGTCAGCTGCCTTTGATACAGTGGATCACGAGATGTTGGTGGAGCACCTGCGGGAATGTGCAGGGGTGAGCGGGACTGTTCTTGAATGGTTACGCTCGTTCCTGACTGGGAGAACCCACCGAGTGGTACTTAGGGAGTGTTTTTCATCATCCCAAGACCTCACGTGTGGTGTCCCGCAGGGTTCAGTGTTGACCCCCCCCCCTCTTGTTCAACGTATATATGCAGCCTCTTGGCGAGGTGATCAGGAGGTTTGGCGTGCAGTGTCACTAATATGCTGATGACACTCAGCTATACCTCTCTTTTTCAACTGACCCAGACCCTGCAGTCTCCGTGCTTACTCGGTGTCTGACGGCTGTTGGGGATTGGATGAGGGCTAATCGACTGAAGCTGAATCCTAACAAGATGGAGGTGATGCTGAATCCTGACAAGATGGTGGGAAAGGCGATGGAGTTAACAATCCCGATCATTGATGGGGTCTGTCCTCCATTGGTTCCCCAGGTACAGAGTCTGGGGGTACTCCTTGATACACAGCTCCGCCTGGATGCCCACGTGGAGGCTGTGGCGAGGGGTGCCTTTCGTGAATTACACCTGGTACATCAGCTTAGGCCGTACGTTTCGGCCACCATCATCCATGCGTTCATCACCTCTAGCCTAGACTATGGTAACGCACTCTACGTGGGGCTACCCATGGTGACGGCCAGGAGGCTGCAGCTGGTGCAGAATACGGCAGCCCATCTCTTGGTGGGACTGGGCCGCTGGGAGCACATAACACCAGTGCTCCGTTCTCTGCACTGGCTGCCAATAGTTTCCGAGCCCGATTCAAGGTGTTGGTTTTAGCCTATAAAGCCCTAAACGGTCTGGGCCCTGCCTATCTGCAAGACCGTCTCACCCCCCGGGTATTGGACCGGCCCCTGCGGTCATCGGGGAATGCCCTCCGTGTGGTCCCCCCGAGTCTTCTGGGCAGCCACACAAGGGAGGGTGTTCTCGGTGGCTGCACCGAGGCTGTGGAACTCCCTTCCAGTGGGGGTGTGTCTTGCCCTGGGCCTTCCCTCCTTTCGTACAAGCTGTAAGACCTGGCTGTTCCACCAGGCGTTTGACAGGGGAGATGAGGGGGGGAGAGGAGAGGGATGGGGATATAATAATATGTTTTATAGTATTATGATTTTGATGTGAGGTTGATGGGCGAGAGTTGGGAAGAGTGTGTTTGGGAGGCTGGTATGTTCCCCTCTGCAGTTGCCCTCACGCCCTGCCTTGTAGGTGTTGCAGGAAAAGCCCCCGCTTAATTGAACGCTTGCTGAGTTGTGGTCCCTGTCAGGCTGCTGGGAATCACCTGTGTGAAAGCCTCCCGTCCCAGCCACCTGTCGCCAGGAGACCGCCCCTTGCTACACCAGCGGATCTTCATAAGTGCCACGGCTGCCTACGGCTACGTTGATGGGCGAGAGTTGGGAGAGTGTGTTTGGGAGGCTGGTATGTTCCCCTGCGGCTGCCCTCACGCCCTGCCTTGTAGGTGTTGCAGGAAAAGCCCCCGCTTAATTGAACGCTTGCTGAGTTGTGGTCCCTGTCAGGCTGCTGGGAATCACCTGTGTGAAAGCCTCCCGTCCCACCCACCTGACGCCAGGAGCCCACTCGTTGCTACACCAGCGGATCTTCATAAGTGCCACAGCTGCCTATGGCTGTGCCGTAGATAGCGCACCGTGGGCACCGCCTTAGGCGCTGGCGGTGGCTGGCCGCTTCCGCTGCTTGCTTTCCTGTGGCTGATCCCCCATTAAAGAGATGGAGAAGAAGAGACACAGGCCAGTGGACTCCCCGACCCTTCTGGGGACACCTCAACATAAGTGCCCCAAATTAGACGATATACTGGGCATGGAGATGCTGTTTAACAGTGACTTGAGAGCCTCAGTGAAGGCAAGTTCTACGGGTGATTTAACTTTTGTGGGTGCTGGTCAGAAGGTGGCGAGGATGGACAATGCCCCTGCCCGTTCCCCGCCAAATTTTGAGAGCGAGGGACAGGAAGAAGGGAACCCCAAAGGTCAAGAGGACTTAGCTGTGGCAGAGTCACTAAGGCTCCAGTGCCACTTAATAGCTAAAACTGTTGCTTTGTTATTTAGTAGCATTTCTGATATGGGGGATTCCCTTCTTTGGGTGAGACTCTAATTGCATGAATTATTGGTTAAACTGGATTAACTGCAAATCTTGTGTGATACTGGGACAGACTCTCTGCCCCTGCCAGGTACTGACAAAATCAGTAAATCTGTTAAAAGGTCCTTTTTGAATGCCAAGGGAGGAGCTAAAAGAACTACCTCCCCCCCACACACACACACAAAAAATGGTGCTCTCTCCCTCTGGTATTAGTCCAAATGCTATTTGGATAAAAGCAAGACCTCTAAGTTCTGGGGCTGTTTCCAGCTGGGAAAATATTAGTGCAATCTCTAGGAATTTGTCTTGTCTCTCAGGTGTCAAGGAAGACACCTTGGATAGAATGACCTTCCAGCTTCTGCGTCAGCATAGGAGTACTGTTTGCCTAAGGTTTTTTTTCCAATCCTGCCAAGTGGTTAAGAAACTCTTCCTTGTCAGAAAGTATTTGAAATCATGGGGTGTTTCGACCGATAGAGTGTTCTCTTATCACACTCACCGCAATGCCTCCCCTCTTGGGCCTGCTCATCTGGGATTCCCGCTATCCTCCCCTAATTCTGAGAAGCTGGGCATCAATCCAGTAGCAGCAAATAAACCTTGGGTGACATCTGTATGTAAGGGGGTAATGGAAGAGGAAATGGAGACAGACTTGGGTCAGAGCATATCTAAGCAGTCTCCTAATGAAGAGAACCAATCCGGAGGTATATCTCAAGTTAAAACAGGGCAGCTGCTTGTGGTTGTCAATGGTAGGGGAGTCAGAGGAGAGGAGGAACTTTCCTCCTTTCCGAAAGTGTTGCAGTCTTTTCTGGAGGACGCTTCTGGTGGAGTGGGGTCTCCCTCCTCCTTATCCTTGTTTAATGAACTGATCCCTATTGTGGATCAGGATATCATTATTCAAAAATTGGACCTAGTGAGGAATATCCTCCCTCATTGGATTTCCAGGCTAGCCACTTAGTAGCAGCAAGTGTTCCATATCAACCGGAACATAATCTTGCAGTAATGACTGCATCCCGTTTTCTGGCTGATTATGAGCTGGGCGGGGTAACTTCCCCTCCCAGTGCTGCCCAAACTGATCTTTCTCTTAGGAAGTCACCATTAAAAAAGACCCTGCACAATGTGTATAGCAGGTCAGAGCATGAAAAATGTTTAGTCGCTAATTTAACAATACCCCTTGTAGCTAGCTCTTACCCTGATACCAATTTGGTTCAGGAAAATGCTGATGCCTCGCTTACATTTTTGGGGGAGCGCAGACGACTGCTTCCCAATCCCAGGGTTCGGACTCACCTCTGGTGCAGCCTGGGGTTTTGACTGATTGACAGTCATGTGCCAGTGGGAGCAGCAGGGGTATCCTTTATTTAGCTACAAATGAAGATGGACCACAGGGAAGGGCAGTCTAATACTACATCTGGTACTGATATCCATGGGGTGTCTAGACGGCAGAGGGTTAAATCGGGATCTTTAGCCCAGGAGGTATCTGTTTTTCTGCCTCTGTCGGCTGCTCCATGTTATAGGGCCTCCTTGAAATTCATATCCTGGAATATTTTGGGTTGCAAGTCTAAGCTACTCGATCCGGATTGGTGTACTTTCCTAAGGGATTATGATTTGGTTTTCCTGCAGGAGACCTGGTTACTTGAGGGTGAGACTATCTGTATCCAGGGCTTTCAGATTTATTCTCTTCCTGGTGTTAAAACAAAGAAAAAGGGTCGTCCCTCGGGTGGCTTGGCCATCCTGAATGCTGACAGATACGACAAAACTTTTGTTTCGCTGTCTTTGGCAAGGCAGGAATTTCAAGTGGGCACTTGGGAGCTATCTAATGATACCCGGCTGCTTTTATTCAACCTTTATGTTCCTCCGTCTACTTCAGTTTTCTATGACCCTGCCATTTGGCTTGTGTTAGATGAGTTGCTGGCTCAGCTGTGGAGTAAGTTCCCTACAGAACTTCTTGTCATGGCCGGCGATTGGAATGCCAGATTAGGCTCACCACTGGATTTTGAGTCAGTTGTGATCCCGGGCAGCTTGAGCTGGTCTATGGCAGAAAGATCTAAGGATCCGGTGAGGAATGAGGCTGGCGTCTCTATGATTAGCGTCCTCTTAGCAAATGGTCTGCTGATTCTTAATGGAAGCGGCCCAAAAGATCTTGAGGGAGAATACACTTTTGTCAACACCAATGGTAGGAGTGTAATTGATTATATAGTAACTTGAGTCAATGCTTGGAGTAAATTTGAGGATTTTGCAATAGTTATCTGCCCAGAAAGTGACCACATGGCACTAATTGCTAATATTAGCCTTCCCGATAATCTGTTTAAATTTTGGAGGAGGGAGGATTCAGAGGGTCCTTATAGAGTTCGGGTCAGATGGAAGGGCTCCCTAGTAATCAAGATGCTGTCCTTGTTGAGAACTTCTGATCTCTCCCACCTCTGTGATTCTATGCTGCTGGCAGGTGCTGAGGAAATAGAAGCACTTGAGAGGAATTACTCACTCATAATAGAAGAACTAGCTGCTAATGTATTATCCTCCGAGAAGAAGCAGATAAAGCGCCAATCCTGTAGCTGGTTCGACCAGGAGTGCAGACTAGCTAAGCACAGGATGGTTTCTGCAAAGCTGGCCTGGTTAAAGGGGTATTCTGATTGTTCCAAACTGCAGTTTCAAGAGGTGAGGCGCCATTATAAGGTCTTAGTGAGGACCAAAAAGCTCCATCATACCCGTTTGATCTGGGTGAGAATTCAGGTGGCATCCTCTCTTAAGGATTCCAGAGGGTTTGGGGCCTTAATCAACAATGGGCTCCGTATTAACCCCAGTAATCAGGTGACTCTTAACTAATGAGGAAGGTTGGGTGATGTTTTTCGAGTCACTCTTCTCCTCACATTCTGAGGAGTTTGATCCTGACTTAATTAAGTTTGCTTGGCGTCTTCAGACTGCGGACCAAGTGGCATTTGACCCATGTGTGAATGAGGCTGAGGTGAGTCTGATACTTCAGAGTCTTAAACATGGCAAAGCACCTGGCAGTGACTTTATAGTCACTGAGGTCTTACAAGTATCTTTGGACTGGTGGTCTCATCACTGGCCAATTACTTCACCCAAATTAATAAAACTATGAGGATACCATTTGAATGGGGTATGTCTATTATAGTCCCGATATTTAAGAAGGGCAACCCCAGACACCCGGGTTGCTACCGCCCTATTAGTCTTCTCCCAGTTGTAGGGAAGGTATACTCTAGATTGCTTCTCCGCCATTTGGAAGCCTGGGCCTATGGCCACAATATTATCCCCCAGGAGCAGGCTGGCTTCCGGAAAAATTCCTCCACTTTGGATAATTGCTTTGTCATTTCCCATGTAATGGCCAAATATACGAAGATTAGGGCAGGAAAGCTCTTCTTTGCATTTAGTGATTTTCACAAAGTCTTTGATTCTGTCCCAAGGCTTAAATTGTGGCATAAGTTGTATACTTTGGGTATAGATGAACATCTTTTGCCTCTTCTTATATATATCCATGCTAATAATTATGCAATCAAGCTGGGACTGGAGGGGAAACTTTCTAGGCCAATTCGCATTATGCGAGGGGTCAGACAGGGCTGTGTTCTGGCCCCCATTTTATTCAACCTTTATTTAAGTGATCTTATTGCGTATCTGCTGGCATCTGCGGGCCATCCTCCTAAGATCAAGGACAGACTATTACCTGCATTGATGTATGCGGACGACATTGTCCTAAAGTCACAAACCAAAAAAAGGGTTGTGTAATCAGCTGGACAGTCTGGTAACTTATTGTGCAGAGAATGAGTTGGAAATTAATTTGCAGAAATCACGAATTATGGTGTTAGGCAGGAAGAAAGTCCCTAAGTATTAATGGATTATTAGCAGAAAGGAATTTGCTAGGTTAACTCGTATGTGTACCGTGGCACTGTTCTCTCTGATAACGGTTCGTGGGTGAAGCATAAGAAGCTAATTGCCTTAAAAGCCAGCGTGGCTGCTAATGGGATTGCTCAGTTTGCTGCAAGATCTTTGGGGGTTCATGTTTCGACCATCCTCGGTGTCTTTAAGGCCAAGATCCAATCTTTATTGGTATTCGGCTCTGAGATCATGGCAGGCTCAGACATCCAGGCTTTGGAGGTCCCCCAAAATAAATTCCTGAGGAAGTTATTAAGGGTCCCCCAGAGTGTCCCAGCTACTGCGGTCAGGGCAGAGACAGGCATCCAGGCAATCGACTGTCTGGGACGACAAGTGGCCCTTCGGTACTGGGTAAAGGTTTCTAACCAGCCTGAGACCTCATTACCTGCTCTGTGCCTTAGGGAAGAACTGGAATTTGAGGGACTTCCCACGTACCCGTGAATCTCCCAAATATTTATTTATTTGAGGCAGTTGGGGTTATCAGTATCCTCCTTCTGGGAAAAAAAGTGTCGCCTTACAGAAAAGTTTTATTAAATTTAGGGCAAGCAATATCTCCAGGCAGGCTGACTTGGTGGCTATACCTGCCTGGAAGGTGGCACCATGCCTGCAATATGTTAAGTATTTGCATGGATTTGAACCCTATTTGGACAGTTTGATGGGGCTACGCGGGGCCTTTCCGATGTTGCGCTTCCAACTGTTTACTTCTGCTATTGTTCAGGGATGATACTCTAATGATCCGTATGAAAACCACCTCTGTCTATGTGAGAATCTGGCAGTAGAGGATTTACAACACCTCCTCTTTGAGTGCTCCCTTTATGAGGAGCTATGGCAAATGTGGTTGGCTCCAATTTGAAGGGGCGGGACTGCTTGCCAACCCGTCAGAAAATTATAATATTGCTAACTGATCGTGACAAGGCTACCATAAAGGCAATTGGTTTATTTGCCCTTCTGGCAGCTAGGATCCGAGACGGACTGGTTTTGTAAGTCTCTGTCCCTCTTATTTGTTCTTTTTCCCATGTTCGACTTTCTGTATTTCCTTTTTACATTATTCCTTGCTTGTTCGCTATATTCAGTACGCTTTCTGTGTATCCTTGTTTATTTGTTCTATTCTTTTGGCTATGGTGAAAGCTGATGCCTAATAAATAATTATTTATTATATTGTTGTGAACCGCTCTGCGGTGACCCCTCTGAAGGGAGTGGAGGAGGGTTTTTCTATGAGAGGTTGGAAGAGTAGACTGAGGGTGTTTTCCCACATGACAAAATGTTCCTAATTTGCCTCCAGGAAAAGCTCCGCGAGGCAAACCAGGTGCAGGTTTTGTCACGTGGGCAAGCTAACCTGTGTGGCTTTGGTGGCAAACCTGCAGGGGATGTAGAACTGGATATCAGCTCTGCATCCCCCACAGGATTGCTGCTGCTAAAGCTTTGCGAGTTAGCTTTCCCATGGATGAAACACATTTCATCATGTGGGAAAGCACTCTAATTTTTAATCTGGTTTTTTAACTTTGTGTAATGTTCAATTTTTAAAACAAATTCTTTTGTATCTTTTTGTAATGATTTTTTTTCTGTTGTAGCTGCTCTGAATCCTTTTCAGGACAAGAGCAGGATATAACACACCAACATGGCAAAGTTCCCTGACCCCAAACTTTCATATCATTGTGAGCCACAAGACATATTACATAGTCACATAAAAGGCATATAAACCATGGAACATGTATAAAACATTTTCGCTTAGATCAGGGACCCGTGTTCACAGTATTTTCCCAATTGACTACAATGGGGGGGAAACGCAACAAACATACTTCTCTGCTCTCAGATACTTCTCTAGAAGAAGAGCCTTCATTGAGTCTATCTCCATCCCCAGAAGTTATAGAAAGTATCAACTTGAATATTAACTTTTTAAACAACCTTTCAAGTTTCCATACAAAAGAGGTTGTTGGCATAACTGAGAACAAGCAAAAAAGCAGTTGATTTTAAAACTGAATGAAGAAATACAAGTATGTATCTTAACAGAGTTTTCTCAGAAATATCAGCTGACTACTGGGAAAATCAGAGTTGGTGGGTCTGTACATCTATGGACCACTGATCCCTGATTTTTATTCATTTTGATTCTCCTCAATAGTGGGTGAAAACAGACATGACGCTAACCACCTTTTAACCACCCTTGGTGGTTATTTATGCATGTTGCAGGGCAGCATAGGGCACTTGCAACATGCATAAATAACCACCAAGGGTGGTTAAAAGGTGGTTAGTGTCATGTCTGTTTTCACCCAACGATACTAGGTATCAGAGTAGAGGCTTTCTTATCTTATTCATCCGTAACAGTGAGGACAAAATGGGAATGAATATCTCAGCAGAATATTTTTTACTTGAAATGTTCTGGATACCATTTTATAAATTAAACTAAAAGGTTTTATAAATGTTTTCATTTAGGCCCCCATTCCGCTAATGCTTCTGAATGTGAATAATTCATGTATGGGGAATAGTAAAATTGACTTTCCCATTGCACTAAGTTAAGCACATGAACAAACTGGGGCCCTATAAAAGGAAAATAATTCATATTAGTGAAAAAATTAGGGATTGCTTCAATTGTTTTTGTTGTTTTTTAAATTAAGCACAACTCTTTTGATGGTGATGGGCACAAATATTGTCGTATGTGTATTTGCTAACAATTCTGCACTGCAGATTTCCAGTAAATGTTGGCAGTCTGGTATGTGCTGAATAATACTACAGAAGCTCTCTATAATACTTTGGGATAGCTGAAGAGTAAGCCACTGGAGATTATCCCTTGACTTTCATGGACTTTAACACATCAGAATAATCAACCAATCCAATATATTGGTTAATTTATAGTTTAAAACATTTTAAAGTTAATTTATTATATTAAAATTTATTATAATAAATGTATTTTCTAAAAAAACAAACATGTTGCATATTTCCAACCTTAGAATAACCAAGTTTTTATGCTCTTTTTTCCCCACTGCTACTGAATTTAAGAGCTATTTTATCCAAATATGCATTTAGATGACCAATTGAATTCAATGGGAGATATGCATGCAGAATGATAGAGAAGCAAGTCTTATCATTATATGAAAAGTAATGAAGGAAAACTATTTTAAACAAGTAGTTCCATGCTGCAAGCACCAAAATGAGGCCTGTGTAAGGCCTGGCTTCCAATGGATTTGTGTTTTACAATTGTTTGACTTGTTAACTGAATTATTACAAAGGATTCCTTATTCCTGTGACTTTATAAATAGTTACAGAAAACATTTCAAATTAACCAAGTTTCTTTCCCGCTCTTGAACCGATTTGCAAAAAAACTGATTGTTTTGCAATTTTGAGCTTACTTATCTTTGGGCCTATAACCCTCTGCAAAATTTGGCTGAAATTGCCCTGCAGAATCAAAAATTATTAAGGGGATGCAGAGACATATATACATACGTACACTCATACAGTGTTTGCATAAGCTTTATTTATTTAACAAAGGAGCCTATAAATTACTGGATAACATTCTTTTAAAAGTTAGCGTTTCCCATACATCATGGGCTCTCAACAGACAGTTTGAGAGCCAATTACCAAAGCAGGCCACTGTCTCGCCTTTTTTTACCCCATGTCACCTATTCCAAATAGACAGAGCATAGTCATAATTGCATTCTAAATATTATCAGTGCATAATGCATTCACAGATTTGACACACACAGGGCATAAAATACTGAGTGAAAACCTAACCTAACTCCCTTGAAGTTAATGGAAGTTTTGCCACTGAATCCATGAATATTCAAGATTTCACCTTGAATATTTCTTAGGAAAGTTCTTTTTTTAAGATGAGAAAGCAATGCAAACCCTTCAGAACCTGTCTAAATTTCTTCATGAATTGTAAATATAAAAAAATCCAAACACCTTCTTGAGTTCTTCCATCTCTAGAATCTACACAGCATACACATTTACCAGTTTTCACAAAATGCACTGTTTTTGTCTGCCTCCAGTAAGATTATTATCCTTTTAATTTAATATATTAAATGCATATTTTGATAATTCTGCCTATTACTTCCTTTAATACTTTCCCTAACTCCAGTGATTATTTTTATCAAAAGAAACAAAATCCTGTTTTCAGCATTAGTCATATGCATCCTCACATTCTTTGTTTCACTAGCTTTGATCTCACATTTAAATTCCCCTCAGAAATAATGTCATCTTGCTTTTCTCAAACTACACATAATACTGAACACCACTGCAGTAATCACTTGATTATGGGAAGAAGGGATACACTTTCAATGATGTCCTTATTTGATCTGACAATGCAAATGTATTTTGATGTTATTCTAGCACTGACTTTGAAATGATTTCATCATTACTGTAAGCGTGTATAACAGCATGTAAAAGCCAACTACACACAGAAACAGTCTTATCTACCTGTACCAATACACAATTTTCAAGGCAAAGGTTTTCTACAATAAACATGTTGATTAGCAGGGGACTTTCATAAATAAATACTATACAGGTTTGTGTGGGTTTTTTTGGTGAAGTATCTTTATCTCAGAAATCTTTATAGAGTCATTGTAAATGATACAGTTACATAATTAAATAAAAAAAACAACAGCAGAGGCAAGGAAAAATAAGAATAGGACCAGACTGAAAAGCTATGTTTTCAGTTGATGCAATGAATGAGGGTCTAATCATGCATTATAGCCTGATCCAGCAAATCACTTACATGTACTTGTACTTACAGGTAAGCATATGAGCAATGCCATGGAAATCAGAGGGACTATTCTTATGTTCACACAGTGAAGCATGCATTTCAGTGCATGAAGCTATTCTCTTGAGGGGTAAGATCAGTCCCTGCACAAGGTGGATGAGATCATACAGGTAGGGCCGGCATTAGACAGGGGCCATGGTCTCAGGCCCTGCGGTTTCCTGGTCCCCAATGCCCTCCACTGTGCACACACCCAACTCTCCAGAGCAGTGGTGGCAGGGCTCCTTCCCAGCGGGGCCCCAAGCACAACAGTCTTTAGGGCTCTCTGGGAGCTATGGCCACTTATACTGGCTGCTTTGATGGCACTTTGTGTTTAAGCACCAGTTCTCCCAATTTTAAAGAAAGGAGGTGAAGCCATGGGGGGGGGGGGGAGGGCTTGCATTTTGCACTTCTGAATTTAACCTATTTAAATAATTGGTGAAGCTAGAGCAAATGGAACATTTGAACAGCATCTTGAAATGAACCGAGATCTCACTGGGGACAATCTTTGTACTTGCGAAAAGTCAGTCTATCAGCTGACATGCTGGACTTTTAAAAAAAATTGGGATATGGATAACTCCTGAGAAAACAGCGAGCTGCAAATGTCAAAGTGAGAAATGATTAACCACAAGTGAGGATTTCAACTTGAGTGGAAGCTAGGCAGTTTCTTATTTACATGGACAGTGAACAAGAGTGATGGGAAGGGGAAATGAGGAAGGAGAGTTTGAGGTCAAACAGAACATCATGGTTATGCCAAAGGAAAGTAAATGTGAGGGCCTGATTTGAAGATAACAGACGAGATAGAGCTGTGTTTGAGAATATCCCCTTTTCTTAAGAGAAACGCCTGTCATTTTGAAAGCATTTAAGTGGTAGCAAGGAAAAACAAAATTATGGCAGCAATGTACATCCACTGAAGTCAATGGCCTTGCACCCACCAACTTTGATGAATGGAGATTGCATTTATTTTATATGCTTACTTATGGAGGTAGAGTGGATGAACAATAAGATGAAAATAAGGATTTCAAAAGGCCTAGAGGGCTGAGGTCATGGGCATTAAGCTTGGAATAAGATTTAAATTCTAATAATTCAAATAAATAAGAAATAAGAAATAGTTACACCATCAAGGGATAAGTGGGGGGATCAGATGGCCAAGAAGTCAAGCTAATGACTCCACAGAAATGGGACTGTGGTATAATCGTAGCCAGAAGATCAGGATTCAGGAAACTGTTAGACAGGCAGGAACCAAATTCAAAGCATGGAACCAGAAATGTCTACAGTCATGTAGGACATCAAAGAGGAGCAAACAATCCACAATGTAGAAGACAACACTGAAGTGAAGATGAATGAGGTAGGAGGCAGAGTCATCACTGGAAGAAAAAAGTGTAATGACTGATTTCTTTGACTACTTCTTGAAGGCAGATTTTCTTCTATCCCTTTTTTAGGCTCCTTATTAACGGATCTTAGCTAAATATGTATCTTTTACTAATGCAAGTACAGGGTTTGCTAGAAGCTCAGCACTACATAGGAAGTGTGTGTGCAGTATCTTACAAAGGGTAAAAACAATGCAACAGCAAACCAGTTTAACCCACTGCTGTGGCACCCTTGGGCACAGGCCCCACCTCTACGTGTGTGCAGGTGCCGCCAGATATTCGCCTGGGGTATACAGGGTCATGTTAGCGGCTAGCCCAGACTCTGACCTCGGAAAACCTCCGAGGTCACAGCGCAGGCTAGGGTCTGCCTGATCATTCCAAAGCGGACCACCCTGGGGCTGCAAGTTTGTTCCTGGGATGGTCTGCCGGCCCAGCTCCGCCATGACAGGCAGAGCTGGCCTGTCATTGGCCTGTCATGGAAGGTGGTGGGGCACTATGCATGGTGCAAGGGTGTGAACAGCTGGCTGCATGTTCCCTGTTCTCTCTGCCCCTGGGCTGCGTGCCTGTCAGCCCAGCTGGATGTATGTTTGTTTGGTGTCCCGGCACGCACCGTGTCCACCTGGGCTGCCTGTCCCGGGTCAGCCTGGGACGCAGCAGCCCAGCATCGCTTCTGTTTTTACAGAAAGTCAAGAGTTTAAAGTGAACGGTTGTGTAACTGAATATTATGTCAAAAATATCTTTGCCATAGGAAACTTTATTCTAGAAATGCACCATTTTTCCTGACCTGTTTACTTTCTAAAATATCCGTAGTAAGACATTTATATTTCCATTTTAGTAGAAAAGCACTGGCAGTTTACACAGTGACCCTGCAAACACTGTGTAACCTTATTTAGAGCAATGCTTCAACAACACTAAATGCCCACTCTGTTCCCATTGAATGAATATCAATGCATGTAGTTAGACAAAGCAAAGTATTTTTTTAAAATCTCATCTAAAATGCTTACAATCAGAACATAACCCATTAGTCTCGAGAGGTTACTAAAAGTACTAAGCAATATATTTGGATATGTTTACAAACTGAGCCCCAAAAGTGTTATCACAGGAACATACGCAGAATAAATATAGTAACAAAGACACTGATTTGTGCAACAAGAGTATTCATTATTTCAGCAAAACTAAGGCCACTTTATAAGTTAAAGTCCCCTCTGGTAGCTGCAAGCAAGATTTGTTGGTTACTCACAGCTGAAGAAGTATAGGTAATTAGGTATCTTTAGGAAATCTTCAATACAGCCTAGGTTCAAAGAAAGCCCACCTGTTTTTCAGCTTGCTCAAACCATTTTTCAAAAGAAGCTTATTCTTTTCCCTTCATTTTCATAACAAAAATAATAGTTTCCCCATCCTCTGCCCCCTGCACTGGTCATTGTATAAATCACAAGAACTCCTGTTTTATGTTCATCTGTAGAATGGCAGAGTCGTAAAATGGTTTGACAGCTATCCACCTAGGGTTCAGTTCCCTGCTGTGACAAGTTCTGGGCAGGGTAGCATGGCTTCTAGGGCAGGCTTGAGCCCTGGCAATTCATTTTTTACTTATTAAGCACTGTCCATTTCTGACCTAAAGACCTGTCAGATAAGCCTACTGACTTAACAGTTGACTTAAAATGACTTAAATGAACTCTGTGGCACTTTTGTCACAAATGTAACCTTTATATATTTGCATTCCTAATGAATGCTATATTTGTAGTACACTGTAGTTGCACATCTAATTTCCAAAACTTGGTCCTGCATATGGTATTTCTGATTACAACTAATTTTAGATGTGCAAATCAGTAAAAACTACTTTACAAAAAGTATGCCAGTAGCTTAGCACTGCTCAAGTATTTTATCATAATTGAAGAGATTCTGCTTCAATTGTGTATTTATTTTCACAATGAATATTGGGAGTTATTATTCTAGACATTTGTGGCTGCATCATAGTATAGGCTTCAGAAAGAAATTGTAATTACTTAACTGATAGCATATCTATCATTACTCTTATTAAAGTTAAAGCACTGAGCTCCATAGGTAGGGAAATTGTGCCTTTCATTCTGTCATTTCATGTAATCAGTTATGAGTACACACAGAAGCAAAAATAACCTGTGCGATAAAGGAGGTCTTTTTGTTTCTTATTGTTGTAAATAACATTGCAAAACCACAAAAAGGAAACTGCATCAGAAGTCCTGCATGCATAACATAGGTTTTGAAAAAATTCTTCCTAATTTATTCTTTTTTGTTCCCTTCATAAAGGATAATCTTCTGCAAAATATGTGGTTTTTTATCAGTACAGAAGTCATGTTTTTCAAGTGTTCTTAGTCTGCTCTGGGCTTCCAGATCTTAGATTTAAAAGTGTTTTGCAGAAAAAGAAATAAATGAGCATTGCGGATACAGCAGCAGGCAATAAAAAGCATGGAACGAAACAGAACAAATCACTTTCTACTAAAAGAAGACAAAAATATGTAGTAACTTTATGTTAGATGTTCAAATAAATGAATCATCAGATAGTGTACATAAACATTTAAAGTTATAGGGAATTAAGGAAAATAAATAATAAGGAAGGTGAAGTCAAAGACCTTTTTTACATGAGACGGGACCACCTATGCCCATACAGATCCAATGTGTGGGCATGAGTGGGTGCCGCCCATGTAAATCCCGTGGCAGGTGGGTGTGCGTGCGTGCTCCCGCGATACACGCATGCACACCCACCTCCACCCATCATCCAGTCATGGAGCCATTGGCCAAACCGAAGACTGCTCTGTGCATGGGCATACGGGGGGGGGGGGCGGAGAATCAGTGTGCGTCAGTGTGCACTGCCCCCCAACGCCCATGCTGCCATACACACACACTGATCTTCTCCCTGCCACGCACCTGTGGCCCATATAAAAAAGGCCAACGTCATCTCATGGATTTTAACACTGGTTCTTTGATACAAAACAAAGACCCAGAAAGACAGGGGCAAGTCGGATCCTCCAGCCTCCCCTTCGGGGAGGGCCTCTGCAGCCACCGCTCTTCAGGTCGGCAGGGAGGGTAATTCAAACGAGCAGCCCCTCCACACCATGGGTCAGCCGAGGAGCTGTCCATATGAGACAGGACTCCCAGACCCTGATAGCACAGCAGGATCAGGCCTCTGGGAGAAGCAGCTGCAAATAGCTGATGGGGTGAAGGGAGAGAAGCGTTAAAAGTGTTGTCAGACGAAAAGCACAGAGAAGGAAAAGCTCATGCTTTATATTAAGTTTCCATTTATAGTTAAATGAAAGGTTATACAATTATTAGAGGCTGTTGCAGAGTCCAACAGATCAACAAGTTGCTATAATCATGGTTTACAAAGATCTATAACAGCTTTTACTGAAACACTGATATCTGCAAGAAGCTAATATATCATCACTAATTATTAATTATTATTATTATTATTTCAGTTCTAGGGCACTCCCATGCCAGACAATGCTTGGAAAACTTCTTCTTAATTTATACCCTGCCCTATACCCCAAATGTCTGTCTTTCTTTATTAAAATTTATATCCTGCCTATTCCCAAAGGCTCAGGGCAGTTTACAAAAACAAAAGCACACACGAAAAATATGTAAAAATAGAAAACAATACAATAAAATACCCTAAAAAGTCCTACCCTCACGCCCCAAAACTGGCCCATCAACCCCAAAATGGGTCAAGGTCAGGGTGGCTTACAACATTTTTAAAAACAACATTACTATAAAAACTTCATCACTATACAAATACATATAGACTGCGATCCAGCTTCCTACCACTGCAGGTGCAAGCAGATGAAGAGACCATCATTCTTCACCTGATTGACTGTAAGCACATCTCTTGGGATCATGGTGACCAGAGCGGGGAGGGGAGCATGGAAGTCAATGCCCCATGCCCCATGATAGATTTGCTGTTTGATTCCCTTCCTCTCTCCATCACTGCCACTGCAATTTGGGACATAGGTGTTCATTCCTATCCAACCTCCATGTTGTGGGTGGAGTGCACTGCCACACACATAGTTTCTGCTTGCTGAGTGACATGATGGGAGAAATGCATCATCCATAGGTGTGTTCACAGGGTCCCAATGTTCCCAAAGGTTCATGGCAGGGTGTGGCAGGGCATCTACCCGAGGCTCATAACCCTTTAAGAGTTCGAACCAGTTCAGCACTGGCACAATCCTGGCCATAGGATCGTGCGCAGGCCAGTGCTGCGGTGCTGACACAATTGTGGCTATAGGATCACATAATCGGTCAATCGCAGGAAAAAACATCTAAGACTTCTGGGGGATATAAGGAGGCTTGTCATTCTGGTTGCAGACGGCCCAAGGATTAAAAATACAGAGTGACACAGCTAGTAGCTGTAAGCTCTGTCTGCGCTACTGGTGGCATAGGCATGGGTTAAGGGGTGGGCTGAGGGCTAACCCTAACACTACTTACCACTTGTAGGACCCTGACTTACTAGTGGTTGCGTATTACTGAACTGAGTAGTGACTCATGTGTGCCGACGATCCTGCTGGTTCCTCAAGGTGCCTTAGTGCCCCCTGCAGTGCTAGCTGGACACCCAGCTACACATATTCTGGTGGAGAATGAGGGCATAGTCCCCCCTTGAGGTGACAATTGGAAATAATTGATTTTCGTTTGGGATTTATGTTGATTGTTGAACTTAAACTGAAGCCAGTGAGCATAGCGCCCTCCTCTGGTGCTGCTGTGTATTGCAAAACTGTTTCAATTTGATTTAGCCGCCATTTTGAAGGGGTGCTTATTGTGTATCTATGCGCCACCATTTTGTGGTTTTATATGCTGTTTTGGGAGTGCTGCTATTAAATTGCAGGGCAGTAGGGATAATAGGTGAAGTAAGCAAGCAGTATGTCTGCCAAACCAGAGCCCACGATAAAAGATTTGATGATGTTGCTGGCTCAGCAGTAAGTGACTTGCTTAAGGTATATCCAGCAACAGCAAATGGCACTAGAAGCTGTCTGACAGTGACAGCAGAAAGCAGAGAAACACCAAGAACAGCTGGTGTAAGCTCTAACGCAAAAGCTTGTATTGTCCCAGTCCAAAACTGATAAAGATTTTCAAACTTTACCTCTCATAAAAATGACCACTTTAGATGAGCCTGAAACATACCTAACTAGCTTTGAGAGGGTGGCTTCAGACTATGACAGTCTTAAAACCACCATTTTGGAGTAATATGGGAATCTCTGAAGAGACCTATTAGGCACTTCTGATATGATAAAGAGCAGAGGTCTTAGGTATTTACAACAAAAGTGCATGATCTAGCCAACAAAATGGCTGAAGCCTAGGGAGTGGAATTTCAACCAAGTGGTGTAAAAGATTGCACTAAAACATTTTCTGGCCATCTTACCTGGGGATCTGCAGACTTGGGCATGCAGGCAGAAACCTGATGACCTAGAGGACACCATTGAGGCTACTGAGACCTTCTTGCTGACACAAACCTGTAGCTCTCAAGGAAATCATTCAGGGAGCCTCGTGGGTCACCCCAAACCCATGCAGACAGGTGGGAAGAGAGAAGGTAGGCCTCGGTTCGCCCAGGAGGAAAAAAGCCCTTTCCAATCTGTGCCCCTGGAGTGGAGGAAAGAGGGATATCCCAAGAGCAGAAAATGTCATGGCCCCACCCCTATCCTCCGAACAGACCCTCCAACAGGAGAATCAGTGGAGGAGGCTAAGAGGGAGCCTCCAGGGTAAGATGTTTTCATTGTGGGAAAGTGGGCCACATCCAACAGAACTGTCTATTGATGGAGACAGATCACGCTTGAGGGTTGTATGTACTGGCGGCCTGAGCCACTCCACCTGAGCCACTGCCTAACCACTATCCCCGCTGGGTTTACATGGAAGACCGCTCTGTGGTGGCTCTTTTGGACTCTGGCTTTAATTAGATTTTGATTTGAGCCAAATTGGTTAAGCCCCAGTGGCTTTCTCCCAAAGAATCTGTTCAGCTCCAGTGTATTCATGGGTATCGGAAGAAATACCCAGTAGTGTGGATTCCCTGCCCTAAAGCTTCAAAAAAAGGGAAATATCAAAAAAGTGGGAGTCATCCTCAACTTACCTTGGTCCATCATCCTGGGATGGCATTGGTCCACTTTTCTGCAAGAATGGTGAAGGAAAGGAGGTATGTACCCTTCCCTATCAAGTATCAGTGCTGTAGTTCAGGCTTCAGGCCTACCACACAAGTCTTACATTTGTTTTGCATTATGCACCAAAGAAAGTCAGTTTTCACAGAGGGATATCCAGCGCCCATAGCTTTTATAGATGTAGGAGACATCTAATTATTTCAATCAGTTGGTATCAGTCCTTCTTTCTGAAAGACTCTGATGGATGAATCTGCTCAATGTGGTTAGCATTATAAGTTATTGTTTGAGGAGAACTTATGATAAAGTAATCTCTAATGGTAAAGGGCATCGTGGGAGAAACAAAGGAGTCACGCAATGGCCCCTAGCCTTCTGGAGATACTCAAATCACTAGTGAAGTGTTAAGCAGCTTCTCTTTAGCTGATTGCCTGGCTTGTAAGAAGTGCACTGCAAATTTCAGCAGTCCCTGTTGTTGAAGTAAATACTACATGATGAAGAGTGAGGATCTTATATTTTTTCTTCCCTAGTCTGTCTCCAACGAATTCTTGACAACACTAGCCTCATCACCAGAAATAGCCAGACAAACATTAGTTCTGTGATCCTGACCTGTATCAGAAATCTGATAATTGTCCTAGGAAAAAATATTATTAGAATGACTCAAATACCTTCATTTTGAATACTTTGTTTTCACTCTAAGAATTTAAACAGTTTGTACTTTCAACTTTCAGAGGAAAACAAACAAGGTTAAAACTGGAGGAAGTCATACAATTCTCCCTGACACCCCTTGGTTCTACCATAACAAGAAGTCTCTTCAGGGTATGAGCTAATAGGGGCCTGTGGCACTGTGAGGCTTTCTCACTTCAACAACCCAAGAAATGGAACAATGACCTCCTACATTAAGAAACGGACTTAGGAGGCCTGTACAAGGTGTAACTGGAGATCCATAACCTATGTTTTAACTTAAATACCCATTTCTTTCCAGGGAACACAGACCACTCTGGGAAAGATGAGCAATAGGTGTCAGATATAATTTTGGTTTACAGATTCAGATTTTCAGTTTCATAAATTTCNCTTCAGGCCTACCACACAAGTCTTACATTTGTTTTGCATTATGCACCAAAGAAAGTCAGTTTTCACAGAGGGATATCCAGCGCCCATAGCTTTTATAGATGTAGGAGACATCTAATTATTTCAATCAGTTGGTATCAGTCCTTCTTTCTGAAAGACTCTGATGGATGAATCTGCTCAATGTGGTTAGCATTATAAGTTATTGTTTGAGGAGAACTTATGATAAAGTAATCTCTAATGGTAAAGGGCATCGTGGGAGAAACAAAGGAGTCACGCAATGGCCCCTAGCCTTCTGGAGATACTCAAATCACTAGTGAAGTGTTAAGCAGCTTCTCTTTAGCTGATTGCCTGGCTTGTAAGAAGTGCACTGCAAATTTCAGCAGTCCCTGTTGTTGAAGTAAATACTACATGATGAAGAGTGAGGATCTTATATTTTTTCTTCCCTAGTCTGTCTCCAACGAATTCTTGACAACACTAGCCTCATCACCAGAAATAGCCAGACAAACATTAGTTCTGTGATCCTGACCTGTATCAGAAATCTGATAATTGTCCTAGGAAAAAATATTATTAGAATGACTCAAATACCTTCATTTTGAATACTTTGTTTTCACTCTAAGAATTTAAACAGTTTGTACTTTCAACTTTCAGAGGAAAACAAACAAGGTTAAAACTGGAGGAAGTCATACAATTCTCCCTGACACCCCTTGGTTCTACCATAACAAGAAGTCTCTTCAGGGTATGAGCTAATAGGGGCCTGTGGCACTGTGAGGCTTTCTCACTTCAACAACCCAAGAAATGGAACAATGACCTCCTACATTAAGAAACGGACTTAGGAGGCCTGTACAAGGTGTAACTGGAGATCCATAACCTATGTTTTAACTTAAATACCCATTTCTTTCCAGGGAACACAGACCACTCTGGGAAAGATGAGCAATAGGTGTCAGATATAATTTTGGTTTACAGATTCAGATTTTCAGTTTCATAAATTTCTCCATTGAAGTTAATGGGAAACCAAAGTGAAAGGAACCATACTGAATCCCATCCATCCTGACTCCAGGAGCAGTGGGTCTGACCTCTCCCCACTCCCATCACCCAGGACCCTGGAGTGTTTCTTACTTGCCTCAGAGGACTTGATTGAAGCACTGGCTTCAAGCTTCAAGCACTGGCTTCAAGCTATGGCGGCTCCAGCAGTTTCCTTTGCTGCGGCATCCTCCCTACTCCTTACCTTGCATGTGTAAAATGGCTGCCAGAGCCATTTTGCATATGTGCAAAATGGCTGCCACCTTTAACCAAAATGTTAGCAGTGAAAATGATGTCACTGCCATTTTGGTGAAGAGCAGCAGCCATTTTGCACATGCACAAAACAACAGCCCCAGGAGCCATGTTTGCACATGCACGATAAGGACCAGGGAGAACACCATGGCAAGGAAGCCTGCCAGATAGCAGCGGTGGTGCTTCTGTCAAACTCTCCGAGGCCAGTAAGTCACACTCCAGGGCTCTAGGGGATGGGAGTGGGAGGAAATACGGATCCAAAACTCAGATCTGTAACTTGGAGCCCCAATGGGTTAGTTCGGATTAATCTGTAACTGCCAATCCCAGCAGTTATGGATTAATCAAAAACTGAAATTCCCATCCCTAGTAATTTCCCTGCCAAGTCTCGCTCCTAGCCCTCTATCATCATTCTTATTGGTCTCTACCTCCTTTAGCCTTAGTGGTGAGATGAATACATAACTTCTGTGGCTTGTTTTAAATGGCTTCAGGGAAAAACAGCCAAACAGACTTTATCTCTTCCTCAAACCCTTTATCTTTATGCTGTTGTACATCACAAGGTGAGACACATTTGGCTTTTTCTAAGGTGGCTACTTTAGAAACAAAAGCTCTCTTACCCATCCCAAAGAGATATAAAGAGATAACCTAGTATGCATTCATCGCATTTTAAATATGCCTATTACTCTACCTTCACAAAACTTCTGCCTGATCTCTAAGTAATCACAGTATGACAACATATACTCCCACTGGCAAAGAGGAAAGAGTAGCTACTCTGTATGATTTTGTTATTTCCTTTCTGACATAGGTTCACTTCAATTTGTATTCAATAAAATATTGCAGTTGAGGTATGTATGAACCATTATGAAAAGGAGCAATGAGGTGGAAAACTATCTTTTGAACTTTTTCTTACACTGTGAAAAAGTCATGGTATATTTCAAACCGATAGGACCTGTTACAATCTCTGAATGCATGTACCCTGCAATGAATTTAATTTAATCCTTACAAAATAACTTGACTGGAAAACACAGTTCATGAGGCTATACTATACACTGAATTTCATTTACAATGAAATAAAATGACTCTCAGTACAACTATAATCTCTCCTCATGCACTGCTGTGATGTTATGATTTTATATAGTTCTATTTTCTACCTTGGACTGAATGCAATTTTAGAGATGTCAAAAATGTTTTAGATGGACTTGAAATACATATAATCTCCTTGACAAATATTTTACATCATATTAGGGATATTCTTTAGTAGTTTGATTTTGTTTGCCATGGCTTGATTTTGCTCCAAGGTTTTCTCAGGCTTCAGATGACAAAGAAAAGTTTTCACATTGGGATAATGGCAATTAATGTAGAACACTAAATAGAAGAGGCCACTGATGTGTTCTGATACTTCAAATCCATTTCCAATTAAAGTTTGCCTGAAAAACTATAACTCTGTTTAAGATAACCATTAGTGGACCAGACTATGGAGCCAACCCATATATGTCCTCTCTAAAAATGTGTCTTCACGGTATCATACACAGCCTTATGATGCCTGAGACTTCACAGTGTCCAACATTATTGGCCAAAGGCAAGATGCAGGGGTGGGGCGAGAAATAGCTACAGATCTTATGAACAGCAGAATCTAGCTTGATATATTCAAAACCTGATTTTGTTGAATTTCCTGTTCCGATTCTAGCCAGATTACTATACACCAAGTGGCACTGGTGATCCACAGTACGGTTTGACTGCACCTACCTGCATAACTATGTGCTGAAAATCAAATGAGAGAACAGGGGCCTGCTATTCTCTCTCCCACTCCCTCAAAATGATTGCTAGGGGCTTGGAATTAGTAGAAACTGATTTATGCTTCTAGGTCCCTTCCTAAAGAGCCCAATGGCAGGGCAGCGACTAGGGCTGGAAGGAGTATGTAATTTCACATAATTTGCTTATTCAAACATATGACCAAATATGCAAATTCTGCTACGTATGCAAAATCCACTCATTTGTGGGAAAGTTCAGTAATTTTGCTTCAGTTAGTTCACTTCCTTCATTTATTTCATTATGTTCTATTCACTTATTTTGTATTTGGTACTTCCTTAACTTTTTAGTACTATTTAGCCCTAATTAGTACCACACCAAGGTTAATTAAGTACTGGCTTCCCCTTCCTGAATGAATCCTGCACAAGCTCCTAGTCTTCACCTATAAAACTCTTCACAACCTAGCTCCCCCTACCTCTCTGCATTTATCGCCCCCCATACTCCAGCCCGTGCACTTCACTCCTCCTCTGTCCCTTCTCTCACCCTTCCACGTCTTCCCTGCTCCCCTAAGCGCCTTCGTCCCTTCTCACTTGCTGCCCCCCATGCCTGGAACTCCCTCCCTGTCCACATCCGCCTTGCCCCCTCCCTTCATACCTTCAAATCTCTCCTTAAAACTCACCTCTTTCGCTCTGCTCTGTCTGACTCTTTATCCTGCAGAGCCACTATTTCCTATACCTATGGTCTGTTTGCCCTTATCCTTGCCACATGGACCTGCCTGCTGTCATTCTCATCATAACCAAGCCAAGTACGTGCACCTGAGACCTCCCATCTTCATGAATGTTAGACCCCTTGTCTCTCCCTCTGTTCCCCTTCCTATGTCTCTCCCCCAGTCCCTGTCTCTAAGACTGTAAGCCCTAGGGGCAGGGACCGTGTCCATTTTATTACTTTGTAAAGTGCCAGGTACACTGCTGGCGCTATATAAATGTTTGTTAATAATAATAATAATAATAATAATAATAATAAAAGTACAGAATGCAGAATAACCAAATATAAAATGATGAAATAACCAAAGGAACTGAACTAACCCAAGTGAAATTACAGAAATGCAGCTTTGGTTCTGTAAGCAGAGTGGGCATTACATATCAAACCAGAAGAGGCAGGTAACATGTACTATTTGCTTTGTTCAAATAGAAACCAATAAACTAAATTCTCTAGTCATTATGAATATTCACTTCAGCTCTAGTTCTTGCAAACCAGAAGAGGCAGGTAATCTAGTTTCCTTATCAAATCCATTAATCTAATTGTAACAGGGCAGAATCCCTGTGGGTCGCTGACCCTTTAAGAAAGGCCCGGATTGGGTGGCAGGAAGCAGAAGTGGCTGAGAACTGGGTGTGGCCACCCAGCTATATAAGAGTGCTGAGGAAGCCAACCTTCAGTCTGCTTGGAGACTTGACAGGGGAAGGAGCTCTGCTGCAAGAGTGCTGTGCGATCCAAGAGTCTGGAAGCTGAGAAGCTACCTGAAAGCCAGAGGAGGAGTATTTCTGCCGGAGCGCCCTAAGAAGGAAACACAGATGTTAACCTGGAGAAGCGGGTGATGGCTGGTTGTTAATAAGCCTGTCAGCAGACGGATACCTGACTAGGCTTGGGGCTAGACAGGCCAAGGGGGCTGAAGGAGTTGTATACCCGGTGTAGAGAGACTGAAGGTGGAGAACTGTGTGCAAATAAATGATCAAGAGTTAATTCCCTGTGTGGCTAAGTATTTTTCAGCCCCAATCCTGACAACACTTATCCATTGACACCGCTAAGCTGTTACATCTGGTGGAGAATGCTGGCAGCTCTAACACTGGCCAGCAAGCCATCAAATTAAAGGGAGCGGAGGACCCTGCAGAGCGGTGACCCAGCACTGGATGATTGTGCCCACACCAGAGGGAGGAATAGAGTTTCAGCAACAGCGAGAGACAGGAATTTATACCAGTAGCTTGCCCAAGGATGGAGGATCGAACAGTTTAGAGCCAGAAGACTCACCCACAACTAAGAAGATGTGGATCCTGAGAGAAGACAAAATGGCTGCAGGTAGCGTGTGACGCAGGAGGAACAATATGATTGGGTCATCCCCGAACAACAAACTTCCCAAGTAGACTGGGGCTCGGTGGGAACCCAGAATATGTGGAAGGATGTGGCTAGCCAGAGAAGTGGGCCATCTCCTCTGGACCCACCGATGACGGAACAAAGAGGAGAGGTGATCCTACCAATACCTGTCGGGGGAAGGCAACTGCGCCACCCCAGCACCGTTCCTTACCCAGTCCCGGAATCCCGGGCCCCGGCTCCCCCGATGCCGCCGCCCACATCACCTGTTACCTCGGCGGCCGGCCCTAGGGGCGCCGGTACGTCTGCACTTCCGGGTGTAGCGGCGGATGTGGGGTCAGGCCTGGGGCCATTGCGGCGCTCCGGGCACGTCAGGGGACGGGGCCACATGAATAAAAAGCTGGCGCTGAGACTTAGCCAGCGCCGGTAATCAAAAGAGAAGCTGGCCCCTTTCCCTAAAGCTAAGTTCCTTGCGTTCATGTTTTGGAGTGTGTGGGTGCATCTACGTGTGACTACATTTGCATAGGAGTGTGTGTTTGCGTGACAGCTTCCTGGTGTCCTATCCTTCCCTGGGGTGCGTAAGAGATGGAGAGAAAGGTGAGGGAGTGGTGAGTGTTTGGAGCTCCCCCTCCCTGGGGTCCGCTCGTATGTCTCCCCCCCCTTCCGGGTGTGAGTGTCGTTTCTCCTTCCCCTCCTGCTTGTTGCTCCCTGGACCTTACCCTTCTTCCCCCCACTTGAGAGCACCCGTGTCACCTTGCCCTCTGCCTTGTGTGAACGTGGGCATCTGGGTAACAATTGTGGAACTACAAGCCTTTGGCCTGCCACTTTGCTCTATGCCCTATGATGATAGGGGCTTTGTCTCTGTGAGACAGTATAAGCCCACATACTATCCTGACAGGCCCGTTTCCCTGCACGGGAAGAACCAGAACCTTAGAGCATTGAGTGCCTGAGAGTGCGTGGACATTTGCTTCTGGTCTAGCCCCACCCTCTTACAGGGTGCTTCTGGTCCAGTCCCCTTCCCCCACTCACAATACCTGAAGAAATGGAAGATGACGAAATGACTTCCCTAGAATCAGAGGAAGAAGATTCTAACAGGACTGGTCTTGTAGATGAGGAAATGTCTTCCCTGGTGTCAGAGGAGGGGGTCTCCTCTGAACCTGGTGCAGAGACTAGGGTGGTTGAAGTTGGGGTCAGGTCAGAAGATGTAGAGCTGCCTCCCCCAGATTAGGAGGAGGGCATCTTAGTAGTCCAGACAGAAATTGTGCCAGCAAGGAATATGGTCAACTCTCAGGCTACCTGCTTAATGGCTGTGAGCCAACCTCAGAGAAGTTTACAAGTGCCGGAAAAGCCTCAGGCTACACACTTGATGGCAGTAAGCCAGTCCCAAGACAGCTTGCAGTAGATAGATACAAGTGAACTGCCAAGTGAACTGTGAGCCCTGAGGAAATGGGTATGAAAGAGACAAGAAGAAGAGTTGAGAACCTTAGCAGCAAATACAGAGCAGTCTGTAAATAAGGGGGAAAGAAAGAAGGCTAAGAAGCCTAATAATACTAAGTAGACCCATGGGAGACAATAGGAAATTATGCACAATAAAACCATGTGTGTGTGTGCATATGCGTGTGTATGTGCGTGTGCTGGAAGAGCCCACACCACACTCCAAACAGGATAAGCTGCTGTAGTCACCAGCAGCGTGATACAGAGGCTAAAGTGAGCCAGCAAGTTAATTAGGAAATGAGGTCCAGCTGCAGAAAACTGAAACTTACGGAGCAGTGGTTCCAAGGCAGTGCTGCTGAGCACTGAGCATTAAACACTGAGGTAAACCTAGAGGCTTGCATGGGTGAAGGACTGGAAATGGAAAAAATAAAGAAAGGAATATCTCCTTGAGGGTGGCTATAGAAAGTGTTAGATAAAAATTAGTGTGCATGAGTTTTGAATGCATGGTTTTAGGTCGACCAGGCTGAGAGCGAGGCTTCTGGACAAATGGCCAGCAGATAAATGGCCTAAGAGAAAAACAACCTGCCTCTAGCAAAGTAACAGGGGTTTGAGCTGAAGTGCTGAAGCGTACCTGAAACATCTATTTTAGAAGTACCAGCCCTCCAAAAAGAGGAACTGAGCCGAGAAGCACCAGCACAAACATCTATTTTAGAAGTACCAGTCCTCCAAAAAGAAAAACTGAGCCAAAAAACACCAGCGCAACAGCAGAAAAACATCTATTTTGGAGAGCCAACGGAAGACAACACACCTACCAGCAGCAACCTCAAACGGGTGGCCAAAAAGCCCCTGACAGGTCGGCTGGAGAAAAGCAGTTTTGAGGTTCTTGGGTGTGAGCTGTAGCTCTCCAAAACATCTGATAAATCAAGTTGTTTTTGGAGATCTGCAGACTGCATCTTTAACAGAGCATCAACTTGCAAAAAGCCCCTGGACCATTGCCAAACAGGTGGCCAGTGAAAGTAACTAACGAAGTGGTGTATAAAAGAAGGCATAAACCCCCTGACTTCAGAGAGACAAAGAAACCAACTGACCCAACATCTAGAGGCAGCTCTGCGGAAGCCATCTCTCCAGCCCCTTTCAACAAGGTTACTTTGGACCTGGCCAGTCCAAATGTATGCCTGAGTGAGTATGAATGGGATAGATAAACATTAGAATAATAAGATTAGAAACTAATCTATAAGAATTTTGGAATTTATGTGTTAGAACCATTTATACTTGGAAAATAAAATCTATCTTTGTTGGTCAGTTTGTGTTCTCTTTATTATATGTTAATGGTAAAACAGAATCCCTTATGTAAGATGCCAGGAATTGATCACTCCTGAGATATTATGGGATAATGATAAACAAGACAGTCACTACTATATTATACTAAAAGGTATATTATGCCATAAGTGGTAGAAGCCTACAACTATATTATACTAAAAAGTGGTAAAAGTCCACAAGTATATTATAGTAAAAGGTGGTAGAAGTCCACAGGAGACCGATCTTATGCCGATCTTATTCTACTATAATACACGGTCACAAGTGTATTATAGTAGAAAGGTGGTGGAAAGAGTCCACGATAGACCGGTCTTATTGACTAAATCCTGATCCATTATCAGAGAGGCTTTTCGATGGAGGTTGGAACTAGATTAATAGTGTGTTTCCACTGGGGCTCCAACGCCTAGACACTTGGTAATTGGTGTCGTGTAAAGTGGAACAAATAAAATCCCATAACAAAAACCTCAGTAAATAATGGAGAATGGTGCTATGGAAAATGCAGCATGTTATGGCAATGTGTTATATCTGTAACTAGGGTTGCCACCTATGCAAATCTTTAAGGAACACTTATGAAAAATACATGTTGCAGGCCCTCCAGGTGCCAATGCAGGCCCTGCAATATGTATTTTTCATAAATGTTCCTTAAAAATTTGCATAGGTGGCAACCCTATCCGTAACCCCTGGGATGGGGATGATGATGTTTATGTTGGTGATTGTATAGGACACATTGACCTGCTAAGGTCAAGAGGGTCCCAGGGGGCGATATCCAAAAAGGTTGGGTGAGCCGGTATCCCAACCCTAAGAGGGGTAACAATGTAAATGTTAAAACCTAGTATGTAAGTCAGATGGAGGATGACGTCCCTGGCAGGAGAATTAGTGATGTGGGTGTATGGGCTGTAGCCACCAAGCTGAGCCCAGATAAAAAACTGAAAGGAGTGTCTGGGATTTTGTATTGCTGTGGGTCTTTTCCGTCAAGCAACCCCTTCTACGGATACAATAGAATGCGAATGATTCTAATGGATAATTACAGAAAGCACACAAAGAAAGAATTGGCCTAGTGGCCTACTAGCTCGGAAGGGGCGAGAAACCCAGGAACTTTAAAGTGAAGTCTAAGTCTGCCACCATGTAGTATAGACGAATGAAGATGAGATATATTGCTGAATACAAGGGCTGCGTAGAGGATTACTCCCCAGACTCTTAAGGGGGGGAAGATAAGATTGTGCATGGCTTAAAGCCCTAAGAGAGACCTGGTGGAATGGGCCTGGCTATTAAGGGGTGAAGAGGAGGCCAGGAAGGTGTTAAAGCCTTACTGGGATTTAGACCCCAGAGTCATTATAGGAGTACAGTAGTGACTGCAGTGTTCCTAAATGAACTGAACTGTGTTGTGAATAATGTTGTGAATGTGAACAATGCGACTCTGCCCTGTTCTGAATTTGAGTAAGACAGGACTACTTGTTGTAGCCCTGTCTCCCCTTGGGGGAAGGTATCTAACAGGGCAGAGTCCCTGTGGGCCGCTGGCGCTTTAAGAAAGGCCCAGAGTGGGTGGCAGGAAGCAGAAGTGGCTGAGAACTGGACGTGGCCACCCAGCTATATACGAGTGTTGAGGAAACCCAAGCCTCAGTCTGCTTGGAGACTCGACAGGGAAAGGAGCTCTGCTGAGACTGCCATGCGATCCAAGAGTCTGGAAGCAGAGAAGCCGCCTGGAAGCCAGAGGTGGGACATCTCTGCTGGAGCAGCCCAAGAAGGAAACACAGAGGCCAACCTGGAGAAACAGGTAATGGCTGGTTGTTAAAAAATCTGCCAGCAGATGGACACCTGACTAGGCTTGGGGCTAGACAGGTCAAGGAGCCCGAAGGAGTTGTATACCTGGTGTAGAGAGACTGAAGATGGAGAACTCTGTGTAAATAAATGATCAGGGGACTGTGTGCAAGGAAGGCTGCGGGAGAGTGCCGCCAAGTGGCTGGAACGCTGTGGAAACTGCTGCCAGCATCCGACGTGGGTGAGCGCTCCAGTGGTAGGAGGACATTGTTGCCAGACTATTGTTAGTTGCCTCAGCTGTGTGACTTTGAATAACCCTTTGTGGGCTATCGCCCCTGCTACTGTGTTATGGCCCCTTGATAACACCGGAGCGCGCTGCGCCAGGGGACAGCCTGACTGGCTCATTGCAGGGGGCAGGATTACAAGGAACTGCTAGTGCCTACGGCGGTGCCTTAGGTGTGTGCCTGGGTGGCATGCCTACGGACTGGCCATGGAGTTTATCCTGTTTTATTGCAGATATGTTCTTTATTTTGTACTACTTGTTTTGGCCTTGACTACAGTGAAGTAGGGCCTTAGTTGCTTAGGCTCAGATTTGTACTTTGGCTTATATAAGCCGAAGTGAGACTAGTCTGGGTAGTAGGGGGTATTTTCTTTGTATCTAGAGTGAGGCAAGCTTGTGCTCCCTCTAGATTTAGATTTTCCTTGTTGGTTTGTTCGGATAAAGAACATGAGTAAACGGTGGAGGAAGGCTGCTGGTGGTCAGCCAGAGCTGCAACCACTTCAGAAACATCTGCGCTTAGATACTTTTATGAATAATCTCTCTGATTGTATCAATAGGGATTTACCCTCTCCTGTTTCTAGGATACAATCAGTACACCCTAAGGAAACCAGAAGAGTTGCTCATCTTCTATCAGACTTGATGGTTTTTAATTCTTCAGTAGAGAACTGTTCCTTTCTCAGTGATCCTACATCTAAATCTGCTAATTTATTTGAAATATTGGGTTCACAATGCTTCATTATAGGCGATATGATGAAACAATTGATTGCGCAGTTGGTTAAGATGATCAGTATACTTGATACTCAAAAAACTCAGCTTCAAGCAGTTACTGATTTTGTGCCGGCTGTAAGGGCAGGAGAACTTCAGTTGACAAGAAACCAGGTGCCCCCGCTCCCCCCAAGCAAAGATTCCTTCTCATCAGCTACCAACAAGGTTATCTTTTTCTGCCTCAGAGGCAGATCCACTGGGCGGTGGGATTCTAACGAGCAAGTTCCTTTAGGGAACCCTGTAGGGGAAATGCCTTGCAGAGATGTGCAAATACATGATAAGGCAGTTTCTTTTTTAAAAATTCCCTTGCCCAATGGTTTTTTCCCAAGTTGAAACATAAAATTTCTGATTCAGAAACATTTAGCTGATATTTTAGGATACAGAATTCCTCTTTGGCAGATTTCCTACTTTCAGAAACTCCCCTCGCGAAACAGGACTCAATGTTTGATTTTATATTTTAAATCCACAAGATTATTACAGAGGATTTTGGATGATTTTCCTTTGTTGCAATCATGTGGAGTTGTTTGTCATGAGGTTTTTACTAATTGTCCTTCCTCTTATTCGGCAGGGATTAGCTCCACCACATCCTCTGCTAATTTGACTCTCCCAGTTCTTAAACGTACCTTCTATAAACCTCCTAGAGAGGCGGGATCTAAGGAGTAACGCTTAGGGATATCAAAGTCTAATAACAACCACCAGTCTTTGTCCCATAAACCAGTTGCTCAATGTCTTTTGAATGTAGCTATGGGCCCTTGCTGTCCAGTAGGCCCCTTACAGACTATGGAGTCAGCTGTCTCCTCGCAGGAAATAGAAATTGAGAGGGGGGATGGCAAAGGCCAGATGGTAGAAGGAACGGATTTTAATCTGATATCCCTCTCAGCAGAACCTCAGCAGCTGGAGGGTGAGCGGCGTAGCAGTCTTAATGGGGAGGACAGATTGACGGTGGATCCTAGTGCTTTCCTAACCAATGTAGGGGATAATGGAATTAAGGGGCTGGATAATTATCAGCACCAGGTGGAAAATTGCCTCCCGTCCAATCCTATCAAGGATCCTCTGGTAGTGGGAGCTGTGGGAATAGCTAGCTGATATAATAGGGTGACTGAGAGGGAAGTTTTTCCCCTCAGCCTTTACTCTTGGACTATAGCAGGATGGCGCAGTTCTATTATTGATAATTAATTTGTAACAGCTCTGGGCAAGTATCATATTATTCTTCTCCAGGAGACCTGGTTGAGAGAGCCCCTGGTTTTAGGAGGATATCTCTCTTGCTCAGTCCCTGCTCATGCTAGTAGATCTAGAGGCCGCCCCGGGGGGTGGGGGGTGACCTGCCTCATTTCAGAGGATTTGGGGGCGACAAACTTGCAGAAGTTAGAACTTCCTCTCACAGCTGTGGGTGTGATATTTACAATGAGGGACCGTGTCTTCAAAGTAATCTCTGTATACATTCCACCTGTAAATACCAGTACGTTTGACAAGGTGGTCTGGCCCAAATTAGAAAGGTTTTAGGGGGATCTACTTTTGGAATATCCAAGAGCAGCCCTCATCATTGCTGGCGATTTTAATGCTAGGATGGGGGCTTGCGAGAGGATCTTATTCCTTATTGCACTATCCCATATTTCTTTGGTGCCAGACTCTCCTTAGATACTCATATCAATGAAAATGGCATTTGCTTGGCCAAATAGTTAGTGAGTTTAAACCTACGGGTATTAAATTACTCTTTCTCTAGTGATTACCCGGGTTCATATACTTTTATTGGTCATCAAGAGACAAGTGTCAGTGATTATCTAGCAACTTCACATAATGTTTCCCCCCTTATCCTGGATTTTTCGGTCAAGCCTTTATGGCACAGTGATCACTTACCTCTTTCACTGGAGCTACTCTTAGATGGTCCTTCTAGGACTGGTAGTTCTGTTATTCCTCAGGTATTGCCTTTGTGCTCAGATAACAACTATATAAAGAAGCCCTGGAATGAAGCTTTGGTACAACAATTGAGGGGAATTTTGAACTCACCTCAGTATGAGGATTTGAGATCACAGGTTCTTGTTCCTGGTCCTCCAACTTATGTGATAGGTGCTTTTGAGAAACTTATTTCATTTTTGCGCCCTTGGTTGAAGGACAAATTACAGTCATCCCAATTGGATCGGTTGGTTCTTGGGCCCAGGACTTGGTATGACAAGGAATGTTGGTCTCGGAAAAAGGAATTACAGAGACTATTTATGGATCCCAGGGCGCACTTGTGCCACCCATACGTTTTTATGAACATAAAAGACAATATAAGAAACTCCTTCAGGCTAAGAAGCAGGATTTTGAGAAAGCCAAATGGGATAAATTAATCTGGGCTGCTGATATTGGAGACTCTGCTTCCTTTTGGAAGATTGTCAATGATTCAATTCGAGGAGAGCTGACTTGGAGGACATACCCTATTTCACACAGTTCCTGGTAAACCTATTTTGGGAAACTCTTCTCCGGTGCCCTTGGGTCTAGCGTTGTGTCTTTTCAGATGGATATGGATGAATTAGAGGAGAAGTGGGCCCCTGTTACCCCAGAAGAGGTATCCGCCCTGATAGAGTCTGGTTGGAAAAAGAAAGCCCCAGGTCTTGATCTAGTTCCTTTAGACTTTCTTAAGGAATTTAAGGATTGGTGGGTTCCAATTCTTGTAGCTCTTTTTAATACAATTAATAATACTGGAATTATTCCATCTGGCTGGGAGAAAGCGGTGGTTATCCTGGGATTCAAAAAGAGGGATAGAGGGAATCCGGAGAACTATCGTCCCATCAGTTTGCTTTCCGTTATTAGCAAGCTTTATGCTAAATACCTGCTTTTACGTCTTTCTAACTGGATGGCTGCTCATCAGATTATATATCCAGAGTAAGCTGGATTTCAGGCTGGACAGTCAATGATTGATCATTGCTTTGTTTTAAATCACCTTATCAGCAAATATATCCACCAGAACAAAAAATGATATGTGGTATTCATAGATTTACGAGCAGCCTTCGATCTTGTTGATAGGAGTTTATTATGGGAAAAATTGGAAAGAGCACACATCGATCGTCACCTGCTCCATTTGATTAAAGCTCTGTACTCCAATACATGGATGGCAGTTAGATATAATGAGGCGGGCCAACTAACTAATTATATCCCCTCCAAGTTGGGTGTCAGACAGGGTTGTGTATTAGCACCTTCCCTTTTTCTTTTTTTTGTAAACGATTTGATCCCTGCAATGGCAGCTACAAAAAATTTTTCCTTCAAAACTGGTGGCCCGTCATATTGGCTGTATGCTTTACGCCGATGATTCGGTGTTGCTGTCTCAGACTAGGGTGGGGCTTAGGAGGCAGTTGGAAGCTCTGGCAGACTATTGTGACACTAATCACTTGGTGATCAATTACAACAAATCTAAGATAGTGGTTTTCGCCCAGTCCTTTTCTAGGTTTCGGTGGTATATCAAGGAGCACTTGCTTGAACAAGTCAACTCATGTAAGTATCTAGGGCTGATCTTTTCCTCAAATGGGGCGTAGAATTTACATCTGCAATCAGCCCTTTTAAAATCTAAAGGGCCATCATCTGCTATCCTCCATTTTTTCTATGGCTGTAAGTGAGAATCTTTGGTCCCGGCAATCAGGGTATTTAATGCTAAGGTGCTGGCCCGACTACTTTATGGGGTGGCAGTTTGGGCCTATTCCCTAGAAGCCAAGTTAGAGGTGGCCCAAGCAAAGCATTTTCGGGCCTTACTTAGAGCCATAAATTGTATACCATCGGTGGCGTTGAGGCTCGAACTGGGACAATTTCCCATAAAATGCAAGGTTTGGAAAATGATTCTCCACCTGTTGATCAGGACTATGAAACTATCCTGGATGATTCTCGACCCAAATTGAAGCAGCTGCTCTATCTTTTAGGGGATAGAGTCCCGGCGAGAACTAGGTCAGTGGCTATCTTTGCAGTAAGAATTGGGTCCATTCGTTCAAGACTGACTTCTAATTCATCTTAATGTTTATTTTATTGTTTATTAGTTTTTGTGTATTTCTATTGGGCAACTTTTGGCCGGCTGTCGGTTATGGTCGTGTACACTTATGGGTTCATTGTTGTTTATTTCTCTGATTTGCTGTACACATTTGGCATTTGTTAGGTTTGTTATAGTGTCTGTTTCTTTTATTTCCCAATCTCTGTTCCCGTTTTCCTTGTTCTTGTTCTTGTTTTTGTTTATCTTGTGTCGGCCATGGGGCCAACAAGTCAATAAAATTTACTTACTTACTTACTAGAAACTATCCTTTCAAGGATTGTTGGGTTATTTACAGCAAGGCTCTTATAAAAGCCGTTGGAGGAATTTTGTTTTTCAGGCTTTAGATCACTTGGGCTTTTCTCCTTTTTATTTTGTCAATAAGACTTTTGCTGCTGCTAAAGCAGAAATTTCCCTAAGATTGGAAGATATCAATAGGCAGGAGGATCTGCTCTCTTAACAACTTTGGCTCTCTTAACAACTACTTTTGTTTGGTCCCACCAGTAGGGACTATGGCCTCTTATTTTCAAGCATTCATATCCTATAGGATGAGACATTATTTTTTTTTGGCCAGAGTAAATGCTTTGCCTTCTAAACTGCTGGAGGGACGATTGACTGCAGAACCTTTTTTTATGCGATTGTGTCCTTTTGATCATGAAGAGGTGGAAACGGTGGGTCACATATTAATTGAATGTAGACTGTACACCAAGTTGAGAGAACATTGGCTTGTTCAGATTTTAAAGAGGTGGTCGGGTAGATCCACTTTTGAATTAGAGAAGTATCTGTTAGAGGATCAATAGAGTGAGATCTCAAGTGTAACTGCTAACTTCTGTTTGATGCTGGTATGCTTTTGAAAGTGATGTTAATTTATTCCGTTAAATGATTGGATTACATCTATTATCAACTGATCACCATTATGTATTTGGCATTACAATGGGATTTTACGAGAAGTGGAAGGAGTAGAATTGATGAGATCTACATTGAGAATGCTCTTGAAGACCTTGGAGAAGAACTGAATGGAGAGGAAAATGAGTTAGAGATCAAGCTGTGTGGATCAGTCTGACGAGGATAAGAGATGTCTGACTATTAACAAGACGACCATCATGGAAGGCTTCGTCGGACTCAAATTTGGGGAACGGGGAGTTCTTGTATTGACCATGTCATGGACATTCCTTGGGACTGATCCTTATTATGTTTGGTTTGGAATGGCTTGTGAGTAGGTCTCTCTTATAATATGGAGGCTCAGGTTGTTTAGGGCCATATCACAGGGTTTACATTCTGCTGAAACTGGATGAATTTTTAACTATACTGTTGATTTTATTTATTTAATTATTATAATTATTTAACAGCCACTTGTTGGCTAATTGAGAAATTGCTTTATTAAAGTCTATTTTATTATGTTACTATATATTATAAGTTTTTAGTATTTATTAGAGAATTAAGTTTAGTTGCTTTTGTGTATTTTATCATTTGTATGATATTTATTTTATGACTATGTCCTTTGGATACGTCACCATTAAACTTGATTTGATTTGATAAATGATCAAAAGTTAATTCCCTGCATTGCGAAGCATTTTCCAGTCCCGATCCTGACAACACTTATCCACAGACACTGCTAAGCAGTAAAGTGACTTCCCGTTATGGCTTCTTACTCTCTCCTCAGTTCAGCAGCACAGCAGCAGCTCATGCTGTTTTTTAACAATACACGTCCTCAAAAGTAAAAGCTTCAGCTACACTAAAGACACAAGGCTATGGCAAACGGTATCTTACAGATGCAAGTATTACAACAGGTTCGTTGCTTTGCAGGTTTTCTCTCCCTGCCTCTATGCGTGTTTGTGTTCACACACATCTGTAGCAGATACTTGAACTAATGCTAGCACAATGGCTGTTCCTTAAGACCTCTACCTTGCAAGGTGCTGAGCACTCTGGCCCTGATGCCTCTAGGCTAGTTAAGCACACACTTTAAGTATGCATTGGGACTAATCCCATAATTCCAGTCTGTGCATAAAGGTTGTGCTAAACCAAGACACACATGTTGAGCATTCTGCAGGATCAAGCCCTAATGAGAGTTCTACAGCAGTAGGCTATAGATGTGCCAGTTTGAGTTACTTAGAGATTCCTAAAAGCCTACTATCCAAAATAACAAGTGTCCAGAGACCCCTCCAAATCCACAGTGTGTATACACAAATGCACTTCTGATATTAAGAGCTTCTTTACAAGATGTCAAACAGAAGTGCTGAGACCCATTGCAGAGATCCCTATAGACCAATGTTCCCTTCACAAACAAGGGGAACACAAGCACAATGGAAAAATATAGGGATGTACCCACTACAACAGCTGAGTTTAGAGAATTACTGTCTGAAATAAAAATGAAATTTGAGATGCAAGCCTCCTGCAGTGACTTAAAATACATACAAGAATTTGTTCACAGAGTGACTGAAGTTAAGATGACCTAAAATGAACATTCTGATGCAGTAAATGATGTAGATAAAAGCAAGGAGCTTGATTTGGAGTTTAAAATGTATGATTTAGGGCAACATGCTGCCACCCTTCTTCACAATGAGCAGTGATTTCCTCCAGTATTGTGGCCAGGTAAATTGGGAGAAAAGGATGCTCAGAGAGGGAAAAGAAATACAGTAGGATGAGACTGAAAGCTTTTTCCAGATTCTGTAGAAGGAAGGAATGAAAAGAATAATACAATACAAATAAGTAGCTGTAGTTAACAGAACAGCATATTCAAAATTTTGTTTTTGGAGGAGAAATGTACAAGTTCTTTAAGTCTGGCTGTTTCACAGCTGCAACCAGGCCCAGTCTTAGAATTTGAGAGACACAAGGCAACAACTTCTGCCACCAGGACTGCTGCTATTGCCAGGGACCACTGCTGCTGCTTATGCTGCTGCTGCCAGTGTTGGGCCTTGGCGGTGGCAGCAGCAGGGGCAGACTCTGGTGGTGGTGCCAGCAGCAGAAGCCCCTGACCCTAGAAGGGGAGTGTAGCAAAAGCAATGGCCAACCTATGTTGCAAGGTATACTGTGTAGATTTTTATTTTAGTCTTAATATATATTATATGAATTGAGAATTATGTTGATGTAATTAGTAATACTGTCCACTTTTGTATTAAATAAGTGGAAGAAAGATAACTTGTTTGACACATTTCTTTACCCAGCAAGCAGATTCATTCCTTATATGGAAAATGGAGGATGGAAGTTGTGTTAATTCAGATACCTGAGATATTGTTTTGATATTCTCAGGATGTGAACAGTAAACAGTTCTTTTGTTTATAGTTCTTGACCCATTCTTGAGATAAGGGTTTGTTATAAAAAGCTACTGATTACTTGCAAAGATTGACTTTCTCAGCACAGCTGCTGATACTATGGCTGTTTTCAGACGTTACGATATCACAGGGTATTTTCAGACGTTACGGGGCCGCTTGGCCCCGTACTGAAAACAACCCTGTCATTCCCCGCCGGGGTTACCCCATCACGCCATATCAGACGTGCCGGGAGGATCCCGGTGGGGAATGTGGGAGGGGGCGGGGCCGCGCGGCGCAACCTGCGGCCGCACGACCCCGCCCCCTCCACGCACCCCGCCACCCGCCCTCCAGGGAGACGGGCGGGCGGCGGGGCCACTGTGGCCGCCCGCCCTCCAGGGAGACGGGCGGGCGGCGGGGCTACTGTGGCCGCCGCGTCGGGCCGGAAGCGCCATGGCCCGGGATCCCGCCGGGGATCCCGGGCCATGGCAACCGGCCAGACGTGACTTTTTCTTGGTCCCCGCTGGGGATCTTTTTGACCACGCTTCCCGGGACATTCCCCCGGCTAGCCCGGGAAGCGTGGTTCAAATTGACCCCATGTGGGGATTCACCATGGCGAACATCTGGCGGCCGCCAAACAGA
>QEPC01000241.1:454963-469824 GCA_003113815.1 Sphenodon punctatus | reverse complement strand
GGGTGGGTGCGAGTGTGGGGTGGGGGTGGAAGAGCCTAGGGGTTGGATGCAGGGTGAGAGTGGGGGCGAGTGGGGGGGTGGAAGAGCCTAGGGGTGGGATGCAGGATGGGGGGGGAACAGGCTCAGCCTAGCTAGGGGGTGGGGGACCCCCCTCCACACCCATCCTCCCCGGGGGGTGGGGAGGTCGGGTACAGGGTGGGGGAGGGAAGGGTCACTTACCTGCAGTGCTGTCTCTTAATCATGGCAGGCAGCACGCGGGCGTCTCTCTCTCGGGGGACATGAGGAAGGGAGGAAGCACGCATGCGCGCTGCCCCCCCTTCCTCTGTCCCCCGAGTCAAGCTATCTCGCCAGGGCTGTCAGCGCGACCGCCCTGGCGAGATCTTCCATTGCGCCCATTGAGCGCAATGGAAGGCTGTAGCCCCTCCCTCCACAGCACGTCCCATACGTGCTGTGGACAGAGGAGCTCAGTCGCCCCAATCGCGTTTTCCATAGGAAAACGCTTTGGGCGGCTGATTTTTTAGCCTTCTGGGACCCACTCCTCTGGAGTGGATCCCAGAAGAGAAGTCAAGCCGCAGCAGCCTCTGCCTTCCCTTTGCAATCAGAGCGGAGGCTGCTGCAGCTACGCTGTGGTCAGTTTTAGTGAAACTGACATGAAATTGACCACAGTGCTCCAGCAGCCTCTGCTCTGAAGCAAAGGCAAGGCAGAGGCTGCTGCGGGCGGCGGGGAAGCGGCGGGGAGTTTTGGTTTTTTTTTACTTTGAGCGGTGGTGCGGCGCCTGTCGGGGCGCTTGGGGGGTCAGCGCCCCCAACGCCCTGGAAGGGGAGCCACGCCTGGCTGTGATATAATTATAATTCTGGTTTTAAAATTAGTAAGTATGGGCTAGATTCTCATTTCTATTTTGGTGTCCTTGTACCAGTAAAAGGACACAAAGGAGCTGCAATTTGTTTGTACCTAGTCAAGATGAGACACCCTCTGGTGTGGGGTTGCTCCCAGGGGTGTAAAACCAGAAGAGTCAGCTGTTGGACTGTGAGAGAGTGTGGGGAGGATGTCAGTTGAAAAGGGGAGGGTGAGGGCTGCTGGTGTGAAGCAGGGAACAGGGTTGCTCCACTTTTCCCACTATAACAACACTCAACTGGCATATGATCCCTTTACAGCCCATTCTGCAGCTGGTGTAACTCACCCTAACGGTCTCACTCTTTCCCCATATGACTGGACTTGTGTTTTCTTCTCTCCAATCTCAGTTTGCCTTTTTATAAGCCTGATACTCTATGGCTGCATTCACACAAGATGCTTAATAGACAAAAATCCCTCCCCCAACTTTATTTTTTTAATGTGTGAAGGGGTTATGTCACAGGATATACTGGGTGTAATGCTCATTAATTCCCAAAGAGTTAAGCAGAAAGCCAGGTTTAACTATTTATTTATACAGGAATTTCTAATCCGCTCCCTCCCACCTCTGGCAGCTCGGGGCGGCTAACAGTACAATATAAAATATCAATATCTAAAATACATCTAAAAGGTCTCAAAAATCAGAAGACAATCACACCCAATGCCCCTCCCATTACCCATCTCCCCTGCCAAAAAAGCCAGGTTCTGCAATGGCGCCAGAAGGAGGGAAGATCCAGAGACAAACAGATACTCACCAGCAGGGAGTTGCACAGTCGTGGTGCAACCACCGAGAACACCCTCTCCAACGTTTCCCCTGCTGAATGCGGGGGACCTCAACAAGGGTGCCCCCAGCAGGCTGCAGGAGCTGATCCAGGACCCAGGGGGGTGGGGTGGTCCCGCAGATAGGTGGGGTCCAGGCCGTTTAAGGCTTTATAGGTAAGGACCAACACTTTAGACAGCCAGTGCAGAGAACAAATCACAGGTGTTATATGCTCCCGGCACCCTGACCCCATAAGGAGATGTGCTGCTGCATTCTGCACCAGCTGTAGTCTCTGAACCATCACCATGGGTAGCCCCACGTAGAGCGTATTACAACAGTCCAGTCTTGAGATGATGAAGGCATGGACGATGGTGGCCAGGTCGGAGTCAAAATATACAACCAAAGCCACCATACCAGATGTAACTAGCAAAAGGCACTCCTCGCCACAGCTGCCACCGGGACATCCAGGCAGAGCTGAGAACTGGAGAGCACCCCCAGTCTACGAACCTACGAGACCAGGGAGGGACAAACTCCATCAATGACGGAACCTCCACCCCCTCGGCCCTCCCTACCTGCATCACCTCCGTCTTCTTGGGATGCGGCTTCAGACCCACAGTCACCAAACACTGGGTAAGCAATGAGACTGCGAGGCCTGGGTCAGCTGAAAACGAAAGATAGAGCTGGGCGTCATCAGCATATTGATGACACTGAATGCCAAACCCTCTCACAACCTCACCCAAAGGCTTCATATACACGTTGAACAGGAGAGGAGACAGAATAGATCCTTGTGAGACACCACACGAGGTCCCAGGAGGACGAAGAAAAGTCCCCCAGAACCACACATTGAGCCCTTCCGGTCATGAAAGAACAGAACCAGTCAAGAACGATTCCACCCATCTCAGGTGTTTCAGCTAGCTACAAGGTCATCAAGAGGTCAACCATCGAGATTGGAGGGTATCTCCACAAAGTATTCTGAAACCTCTCAGGTTCTGTAAATCTCTGGGGGTGGAACATTTCAATAGGCCCCACGCCTTTCCAGAGGCTGACCAATTGTTGTAAATCCATCACACACATTTCTTGTAGTGTGTGATGGGATCAAGCCACCTATCAATCTGCCTTAACTGCTGCAGGAGGGGATAGAAATTATTTCCCCCTTTATGGGATTAATTCCCCCTCCTCCCCACCCCACACCTGCATGGTCAGGTCAATGAGTTGTTGACAAGAACAACAAAAAAGCACAACAAAATGGGATACCTATTGGCAACCATGACATATGCAGCAACCTTATGAAGCGGGAGAGAGAATACGTGAACAATTAAAATACAAAATGCAAGCTCCCACAACAAAGAGTAGCAGGAGAAGAGTCTCATGTGAGTGCAACTGAAGACTGAACACAATCATCCAAAAGAGGCTTAATAAGAGACAAGCAGAGTGGAATAATTATCTTACTTGTTGTATAGATAATACTCTTATGAACATGAACCAATGAATCATTTGCTCTATGCTGCCAAAGTATTGCACTGTTGACTTACATTCTATTTATCATCCATTATAAAACCCATATCTTTCTGCAGGGTTGGATTAAGAATTATGCAAAGTAGTATGGGAGTGCCTCTGATGTAGCATACCCAGCTTGTTACCCAGGACTGCTGCCAGCTCTCAGGCTCCACAGCCCACTGCTCTTACAGTAGCCCTCAGTAAGTGGGTACCTGGGGCAGGGGTAAACAGGAAAGAAGTAGGGCAGGCAGGGTAGATGGAAATGGACAGAGCAGGGAGCCGGGAAATGTATTTATTTCAATTTATTATATCACCCTATCCCAAGGGTGCAGGGTGTGTTACAAAAACATAAAATTATTAAAATCCCACTTCCCAAACCTCTCCAAACCCTTATCCTAATCACCCCAATTCCATATCCCTGCTTGCCAAATGCCTGACCAAACAAAAATGTCTTGCATTTCGTTTGGAAAACAAGCAGGGCAGGTGGGATGTCAGTGCATGGAGAAGGCAGTTGTGCTTACTTTATAATACTTGAATTGCCAGGACCCAAGTCTGCCCCAGAAACCATGTCTCCTACCTATGAGCTTCTCAGAGCAGGGAAATAAACCCTATTCTCCAGCTAGCAAACCAACCACTGGATAACCCCACTTTGCTACAGCTGAATATAAACGGGAGTTCTTGTGATGTGATCTATATGATGACCAGCACAGGGGGTGGGGCAGGAAAGTCACTGATGAAAGCCAAATAAACCAGTCTGTTCACAACCTCAACTTCCCTCCCCCCAATAGATTAGTGAGGCACGACTTTACTTTGGTAAATCCATGTTGACTCTTCCCCATTAAGCCATGTTTATCAATATGCCCTGTAATTAAGTTTTTAATAATAGTTTCCATAATTTTGCCTTCCACAGACGTCAGGCTCACCAGTCTGTAGATTCCAGGGTCACCTCTGGAGCCATTTAAAAAAAATTGGCATTACAAGTAGGTACAGTGGCAGATATTAGCAATAGGTTACAAATTACCAGTAGTAGATTTGCAATTTCATATTTGATTTGCAATTGTCCATCAGTACTTTGTCAGTTTCCACTGATTCTGCACTTCTGCCATTTTTTTCATCACTTTCTGGGACCTTTTTGTCACCTTTCAGAAATTTTGCAATAGTTTTATGGCAGTTTTACAGCACTTCTTCGGCACTTAGCTGGCACATTTTCATCTCCACCCTGGGGGAGGGGGGCACATGGGGCATGCACAGGGCTTGGGACTGGCCTATGGCAGCCCCATTCAACTTGCAAAAAATAACAGAAAATGGCAAAAACAGCAGGAAAGCTGGTAAGTTTCCACCCCATGCAAATCTTGGCAAATGCTTCTCACAGAAGCAGCAGCACTAGAGATGTGAAGGCACAGAAAAAAACACAGAAAAAATCGGGAAATATTTTTTCCTGTCCCCGCCAAGGACATTTGTTTGGTTTTTTTCCGAAAAATTTTGGAAAAAATAAAAAACCTTATGTAATATTTTCTTTTAGAATGATGAATAAAATGTTTAAGACAAGGTGTTCATATATTGCTACCCTTTACTCCCCAAAAATGTTTTCTAAGCAATAACTGTGTAACAGGAAGACTTTTATGTAAGACAGTAAGACTATCTACAGTATCAGAGGATCATTACAATTCCTGTACAAGTAGTACAGTACAACTTTAATTTTTGCCTGCTTCTCATAAACTGGCAAAAACTAGGAGATGCTAGGTTCCTTAGAGTTCAGCAGCTTGTAGCTCCATTTGTAACAAAAATTTAAAACATTTTGAAGTAAAAATTAGTAAATTTGTAATTATTGTCTGAATAAACTATGCATTTAAATTTAATAAATATACCAAACTTGATAATTTTATGAGCAAACCAAGCTATACATAATACATTTTATATTCTTTAAGTAGCAAAGTGAAATCAGATTTGTAAAGGGTGCTAAGAAAATAAGTATTGCATATATTTCAATTTTTCTCAAAATTTCCGGGGGGAGGTGTTAAAAAAAAAAAAAAAAAAACGGGGTGGGGAGAAGTTTTTTCTATGGCTTCAAAATTTCTGGAAATTTTACATCTCTAAGCAGCATTCACCAAGATTTCTCGTTTCAGGCCTAGCTGTGCGGGCTGACCAGACGGGAGGTGTCCCCTAGCCCCACATTATCCTGGGTGGGGCAACAGTAAAAAGATGTAAAAAGTGGTGTGCCTCAGGGATCTGTATTGGGACCAGTGCTGTTTAATTTATTTATTAATGATTTAGAAAAGGGTGTTAAGAGTGAGATGATCAAATTTACAGACACCACCAAGTTATTTAAGGTAGTTAAAACACGAGCAGACTGTGAAGAACTGCAACAGGATCTTATGAGACTGGGTGCCTGGGCATCTAAAAGGCAAATGAGATTTAATGTGGACAAGCGCAAAGTGATGCACGTAGGGAAAAATAATCCAAACTATGCATACACAATGTTGGGTACTAAGCTAGGAGTTACCACTCAGGAAAAGGATCTGGGGGTAGTTGTGGACAATACAATGAAATCCACAGTGCAGTGCGCAGCAGCAGTCAAAAAAGCAAACAATGTTAGGAATTATTCGGACGGGGATAGCGAATAAAACTGAGGATGTCATAATGCCTCTATACAAATCAATGGTGCGACCACACCTCAAATATTGTGTGTATTTCTCGTCACCCCATCTCAAAAAAGATATAGCTGAACTAGAAAAGGTACAGAGAAGGGCAACAAAAATGATCAAGGGCATGGAATGTATGAGAAGAGGCTTGGTAGGTTGGGGTTCTTCAGTTTGGAGAAGAGACGACTGAGAGGAGATATGATAGAGGTCTATAAAATCATGAGTGGTGGAACTAATAAACAAGGAGCAGTTATTTACCCTCTCAGCTAGTACTAAAACTAGAAGACACTCCATGAAACGCATGGGTGGCAAGCTTAAAACAAATAAAAGAAAATGTTTTTTCACTCAGCGTATAATTGTGATGTGGAACCTATTGCCAGAGGCTGTGGTAAGGGCCAAACAAAAAAGAGGGAGAGGAGAAAAGACAGAGTCTGATCAAATATAACACACAAATAAAATGTACTATATGAAATGTTTATATATAAACTGAATTCAATAAAAAAGAAGGTGCCCAAGCAAGCACCTATGTAAACATACAATATAATCAAACAATACCAACATACATTATAAAATATAAACCAACAATGCATATGTACTTATCCAAAATTGGAAAAACACAATTTGTTTATAAAAGCCACCTCTCAGGGTGTTTGTAAAATATAAGCTGATAATACAAAATGCGCTTAGCGCTGAATCAATCATGTAAAAGATGTCCAAACGCATTTTGGGGGACAAACCCCCCTTCCTCAGTGGATCAACATGCAGATGTTCGTGACTTGTAAAACGCCAAGTTGAATCTCCACAACTCTTTTGACAGCACTTCTCTTAAATATTGAACCACCCCCAAATTATGGAGCCAACAAATGGTTCAGGAGAATTATTGTGCGACCCCGTCCACCTAATTTGACCTGAGAGAATTCCTTCCAGACCTCTCGGTCTCAATGTGCCTCACGTTGTGGTAAGGACCGGTACTATATCTGAGTTTAAAAGAGGTTTGGACAAGTTTCTGGAAGATAGGTTCATTAGCAGCTATTAGCCAAACAGGATCAGGGAACATGACGGAAGCTGGGGGAAAACAACAGGGAATGGATCTCCCATTGTGACCTGTTGGGTGCTTCTCCCAAGCTACCGTGATTGGCCACTGTCAGAGACAGGATGCTGGGTTAGATGGACCATTGGTCTGACTCAGTATGGTACTTCTTATGTTCTTATTTAACAGTACTCATGCTGTGTCACTGGCCTTCTCCGGCTGAAGGATTCCATAGCAACCAGACATCCACCCCAAGGGGGAAGTGGGCGAATATCTGGTGGCCACTTAACTGATGGTCAGGTGACTTATGGGCTACTGTCGCATTTGTTTTCACCCACAGTCTGCACTCCGATGCAAGTGGTTTGTAGATCATGGCCTGGGAGGAGTGCATGTGCTCCTCTAGGCCCCTCTTCCCCTCGATCAGTTGTTGGGCATGTGTTCCTCCCTCTTCCCCCTGATCTACCAGCCAAACAGCTGATTGGGGGGAGAAGAGGCCCAGAGAAGTGTGCTCCTACCAGGCTCCCCTCCCCTGCAATGAGCTGCTAGGCGGCGAGAGGAGCGCGTGCTCCACCAACCCCTCAACAGCTACCTAGCGGCAGCGGGCCCGATCCTGCAGTGCAGCAGGAGTCCAGACATCCAGCCCTGTGGTCAGCTCCTCTGCCTCTCCCCAGGCACGAAGGGGCTGGTGATGACCGCAGGGGAGTGGACTGTGTGCCCACCTCTCCTCACTGGCCCAAAGTGCGGTGGCTACAATTGCCTGCTACAGGGTGCATGGGGGATCGGGTCAGCCTGCCCCAGCTCATGTGGCTGCACCCAGTGGAAACAGTTCAATCTTTAAAAGAAATGTGGTAACGGATGCAAAGGGGGTACAAAAAGCATGGCTAAATAAGGGTTATGGCAAAAAAGGAGGTTCCATACTTTGTGATGAGAGATATGATGATTAAAATGATTGAATCAAATTAGTTAACTTTTTCAGATTTATTATTTATATCAATAAAAGCTGAAAAAGTTAATAACTAATTTGATTCAATCATCTTAAAGAATGATTAATAGAATAGTAGCTAAAGACTGATAGGGAGAGTCTGGGGAGGAATACATACAACATCTATAAAATACACAGATAGCTTTAATGTTCAGTACCATTCAGGTAGATTTTAGATTATTCACCCCCATTTTCAAGTTGAAGACATACTACGTTTCTAGGATAGAAGAACAAGGCAGTCCTTATTACGAATGTAGAAAAAAATAGGATGAAGAATAATCAACCTGGGTTCACCAAAAGCAAATTATTCCAAATTACAGTGGTCAGAAAGAATTAAAATATTGACATTTACCGCTTGCAATTAATGTTGTAGTAGTTGTAGTGTTCTCTGTGCCTAGCACAGAGAACGCTGAGGCAATGTTAATTACTTGGAAGTGGTAAATGTCAGCATTAAAATGCTGACCACTGTAACTTAATTTCTTTTTATAATAAGATAGAAGCTTAGTGGATAAAGGAAAAGGTTAGCATACCTTATCTTGCCTTTAGTAAGATATTTAATATGGTTCCACATGATATTCTCTTAGGGACACTAAAGAAATGTAGAGTAGATTGAATAATAAACTAGATGTACAAATTGCTAAAATAATCACACACAATAATTATTACCATTGCTAGTTCACTGTCAAAGGCAGAAGGTGGGGAGTAGGGTCCGGTAACTGTTTATTGTGACACTAAAGATGTTCATCTTATTAACTGCCTTAGAAGATTATGGAAGAGCATTCTAATTATGGCTTGCCTGGTTCCTCCATTTCCATGAATAAAGTGAAGCCAGATCACTGGATCCATACTGAAGAGATGTGGAAACAGTAACATTCACCTTCATATAATTCCTTCCCTTCTTCTCAATCCTACAAGAGCCCTTGTTCTGCTTCGCTAGTAGGACGGGCTGGGGTAGGACACCAGGCAGGTTGATTCTTGCCATAGGCAATACTGCCTCTAGGCCACCCCCTCATAGAAGGTCTGGATCAAAACAGCCCTACTGTCATTGTGGAATTTGTCCACATTTTTGAAATGTCAGATGTAATTCTGACATGGATTTAATCTACAGCAGAATTCCAATCAAAATTCTGAAGGAATAATATTGCTTCCTACTGCATGTGTGCAAAATGTCAGCTGCTGTACTGACTTGTCAGCTACTCTAGACTACATCATCATTTGTGCATGCACAGTACAGCCGCCACCGTTTGCAATGAGAGACAATACCATTCCAATCATTCTGGTAAAACAGGATATATTTATACAATGTAATCCTATCTCCCCTCAGCTTCTTTTTGATAGGCTAAATAAGCCAAGCTCCTTCAGCCTAATGTCATAGGCAAGTCCTCCATCCCTCTGATCATCCTGGTAGGTATACGTTGAACTCGTTCCAGTTTAATTTCATCCTTCTTAAACATTGGTGACCAGAACTGCACACTCCAGACGTGGTTTTACCAGAGTCCCATACAAAGGCAACAATATCGCTCTATCCCTGCTGACAATACCACTCCTAATACATCCCAGAATAGCATTTGACTTTTTTACAACTGTATCACATTGACAACCCATAGAAATGTTTTAATCAGTTATAACCCACAAGTCCTTTTCCTCCTCTGTTGTTTCCAACTGATGAGTTCCTAGCTGGTAACTAAAATTATTATTCTTAAACCCCAAATGCATAACCTTACACTTTGTACTATTAAATTTCATCCCGTTCCTAACACTCCAATCCATGAGGCCATGCAGTTCATCCTGTATAATTTTCTGATCCTCCCAACTTGGTATCATCAGCAAACTTCATTACCACCCTCTTACTTCCCTCACACAGGTTAAGTATAAATATATTAAACAAGACAGGTCCCAAAACAGGTCCCTGAGGAACTCCACGAGTAACCTCCCCCCACCTAGAAGTCCACCTCTCAACATGACCCTTGTTTTCTTCCAGTTAACCAGCTATGAACCCACCTAACTACCTTTTTGTTAATTCCTGTATTTTCCAGCATAAGTCATTTTCCATGTGGCACATTATCAAATAATAGGAAACAAAGAGTAGGACTAAATGGTCAGTTTTCACAATGGAGAGAAGTAAATAGTGGAGTACCGCAGGGATCTATACTGGGACTGGTGTTGATTAATGTATTCATTAATAATGTGGAAAGGAGAGTGAGGTGATTGAATTTACAGATGATACCAAGTTATTTAAGGTAGTTAAGACACGAACAGACTGTGAAGAATTGCAGGGGGATCTTGCAGGTCTGGGTGACTGGGCATCTAAGGGTGAAAACAGACATGACACTAACCACCCTTTAACCACCCTTGGTGGTCATTTATGCATGTTGCAGGGCTGCATACGGCACCAATACTGCCCTGCAACATGCAAAAATGACCACCAAGGGTGGTTAAAGGGTGGTTAGCGTCATGTCTGTTTTTCACCCTAAATGGCAGAAGAGATTTAATGTGGACAAGTGCAAAGTGATGCACATAGGGAAAAACAATTTATATATACAATGTTGGGTTCTAAATTAAGAGTTACCATTCAGGAAAAGGTGCTTGGACTCATTGTGGACAATGATATTTGCGGCCATCAAAAAGCAAACAGAACGTTAGGAATTATTTGTAAAGGGTTAGAGAATAAAACTGAAAATATCATAATGCCACTATATAAATCCATGGTGCAGCCACATCTTGAATACTGTGTGCAGTTCTGGTTGCCCTATCTCAAAAAAGATATAGTAAAAATAAAAAAGGTACCGAGAAGGGGAACAAAAAGCCTGGATAGATTGGGGGCTCTTCAGTTTGGAGAAGAGACAACTGAGAGGGGATATGATAGAGGTTTATAAAATCATTAGTGGTGTAGAACATGTTAATAGGGAACGGTTATTTACCCTCTCAAATAGTACTAGAACTAGGGAAAACTCCATAAAACTAACGGATAGCATATTTAAAACAAATAAAAGAATATTATTTCACTCGATGCACAATTTAAGTTGTGGAATTTGTTGCCAGAGGCTGTAGTCAAGGCCAGTAGTATAGCTGAGTTAAAGAAAGGGTTGGACAAGATTCTGGGCTGGAGGATAGGTCCATTAGCAGCTATTAGCCAGGTAGGTTTGAGGAACGTAACCTCTTACTGTCACAAGCTGGGAATGAACAACAGGGAATGGATCACTCCATTGTGACCTGTTGGGTACTTCTTCCAAGCGACCAAAATTGGTCACTGCTGAGACAGGTGCTGGCTCAACAGACCATTGGTCTGACCCATTATTTTTATTTTATTTATCAAACAGTTTTCTACCCTGAATCTCCTGCTCCAGGCAGCCCGGGGTGGTTTACAGCATACAAACATATAAAACACATAAAATCAAAGACCGTACATTAAAAGAGAAGGCAAACAACCAGAAACCACCACCCCTCCCAGCCTCCCACCCCACTCTACACCCAATCTCCCTTGCCAAAAGCCAGGTGGAACAGCCAGGTCTTATACATACGGCGAGAGGGGGGGAGGTCCGAGGCCAACCGCCCAACAGCTGTTTGGTGGCCGGGGTGAGCGCACTCCTCCAGGCCCCCGATCAGCTGTTTGTGCACCAAGGTGAGTGTGCTTCTCTGGGCCTCTTCAATCAGCAGTTTAGCAGCCTGGGTGAGTGCACTCCTCCACGCCCTCTCCTCCCGCCTCCAAACAGCTGTTTGGTGGCCAGGGTGAGTGCGTTCCTCCAGGCCCCGCTCTGATCAGCTGTTTGGTAGCAGCTCCTCCCAACGGCCCGATTCTGCTGCGCAGCAGTGGTCCAGGAGTCCTGCCCTGTGTGGACAGCTCCTTGGCCGACCTGTGATATGCAGGAACTTGTGACGCCAGCCCCCCACCCAGATACAGGAGGGTAGTCCAAACGGCCACCCACACCAGTCCAAAGTGTGGCAGCTGCAAAGGCCCTCCAAAGGGTGGGTAGGGAATCAGGCTTGCACTTGTCTCATTTGTTTTCACCCAGTATTTTCTATATTTGGGTTTTGACAAGTTGAAAAACATAGGGGCACATCCTCTACCATCAAAAGCAATGGCAAAATTCTCATTGGCTTTAATGGCATAGTATTATACAAAGGATCTTGTTATATTATGAATTCTAAGCAGTGTTTTAATTCTTTGAGTATAAACATGTTATACATTTGATAGCTGTAGAGTGAAATCTATTAGCAGGATATTTTTAAACAGTCAAGAATCAGGTTTGTCAAAAAGAGAAGGCTTGTCACCTTTATTGCTGTCCTCAACCCAGAACAATTATGCCTGTTTTATCATTAGTTCAAACAGGCCATGCTCCTATGTTAAGTGATATTAGCACGGATACTCCCACATTAGCATAATGTCTATTTTCAAACTTGCTTCCATCCTAGTAGCTTGGTATATAGCCTTACAGAACAAATAAGTTATTTTTCTGCAGGAAGACATTAATGATGGGATTTCTGTCAAGTTCATAATGCATTATTTAATGGGTGGTTTGCAAATAGACTAGGTAGAATCATCCAGAGTGAAGAAGAAATATTTTGTACACCTGTCATAGATGTTATTCCATATTGTCTGATAGGATAATTGTTGAACCTTTCTCTGGATATTCTGGGGTTAGCCACTCTCTAAGGTAGGATAGGAATTAGATAGGACTATGTTGTTGTGAGCGGAAGTTAACTTCTAATTGCAAACTTACATTTTATTGTAAAACGTTTGAATGCATTCCTGTATTTATATTAAAATATTAGATTACTTCTATGTCCTCTAGAGTACAGAATGATAAAGTAATAATTCACAGGCAAATTAGGTTATCATAAAATTGGGTCGCTTATTGCTTCTAAAAAAAACCAAACTCATCACTTGAACTGTCTAAACTTTTTCTTTTATAAATTATTATGTATGAAATCAATTTTCAGGGCAGTAATATAATTTATTTAAATTAATAATTTTTGCAAGGCAATAATTTCACAAAGTAAATAAAAGTAAAAAAACAAAAACAACAACCAATGGTGAGATCCTTAGAAGAAAAGCTACAGCAATTGATTTTGTCTAGTCAGGGAGCCATAGGTTCCTTTAATTAAAATTGTAGACTAAATTGTACAATCACAATCTGTATTAAAGCAAAAAGAGATGATTTTGTGGAAACAGAAGGTCAAGTCATCTAACAGAGCAAAACACTAGTTCTTCATTGCTATGGGGTCTAATAACAGATAGTAATATAATTTTGAACTAGTGTGTTAGCAAACAATGTAAATTTTAACTAAATTAGTGGCACTTTTGAAAAAAATAATAATGATAGATTAGATTGATCAAATGCATAAGTAGCCGTTTTCAGTTTGGGTGCAGCTCTGATAGCTACAATTTACCATATCAAGAGACCAAAATTCTGATGCACACTAAGCTATGTTTAACAGCTATCATCAATTAATTGTGGATTGCTATTTTATTTAGCTCTTTATCTGTACAAAAATTTGAGCTAATTAGAGACTTGCAGTAGTGATTCTATCATTAGGTGCGGGTCACCTTTTTCAGATAACATAGGCAAATAGGGCTTCAACTTTTTAACTATACAGGCTACTGAAAAGTAGAAGTCCTTATGAAATTGAAATGCTAGGGATGGGCGAACGCAGTTCGGAAGTTCAGAGTTCGGACCGAACTCGACCAGCTTGGTCGACCGAACCGAACTTCCGAACTGAACTCGATTTTCGAACCAAACCAAATTTCCGAACTCGGCTTTGTTCGCCCATCCCTAAAATATAATATTCCATTTAGTTCAATGGGGTTTGAATTTCTGAACTTTGTTCGGAAGTTAGGAGTTCGGACCGAACTCGAATAGTTCAGTCGACCGAATCGAACATCCAAACCGAACCAAATTTCCGAACTGAACCGAACCAAATTTCCGAACTATACCTATGAAATGCTGCAATTTTCTATGTAACTATTATAAGTGTACAACTCACACTTTGTTTTTAAGTCTGAATTTCACACTTGAGCTCATTTTTATCATGTTTTGCAAATGAAAAATTGTAACCCAACAGTACCTAGAACTTTGAACATATCCAAGCTAAATTTTACAGTTAAACTATTAGACTAGAATAGGGGGAAGTGGGGCCTGACATTTGGAGAGAAGACGGTCATTTGGTCTCTGTGTGGGGGGAATCACTGATTTTAAGTTAGCATATTTTATTCTACACTACTGAATGCTTAACATTGTGATATCAGCTGGTAAGCAGTCTCCCCATCCTGCCAATAATTTGTCTCCCCACTCTTCTTCTGAGTGAAGCAGCTCAACTAAGGAAAGTGCAATGAGCTCCCTCTGGCCTCTTGTCTCTAGAGTGCTACCTTCCCTCTCTTGGAAGCACACAAACAGCAAAAGGACAGGGCTTCTTGCCAATATCCCACACCTGCTGTCTAGAATGTTATTCTGTATGTTAAAATGTCACTAGTCAAGAGCACTTCCATAAATGCTCACAAGAAAAGGCCATCCTAACTGGAGCTACTATTAAGGAATGAGTAGTAGAGTATATTACATAGCCAGAATTATAAAGCAGGATGTTCCTAACAAATGTGTTTAATGACTTGTTTCTGAGTAGTAATTTCTACATAAAGAATAGTGTGCTTCAGAATGGAAATGTGAAAAATAAGAGAATTGGATTTCAAAAAGTACTGCCAAGAAAGGATTTTTACATTCAAAATACATCTTGAAAATACAATAGATGGGGAAAAGCAGCAAGTGCAGTCCAAGAAGAATTGGAACATGTCTTAACTACTCATTTCTTTTCATTCAGGTATTTGGTGAATACTATCACCTTATTTTCTTCCAGCGGTAGCTGCAAGAAAGTTAAAGGCAGAACCATTATTATAAACTAGGGGTGGGACCCCGGGCCCATTACCGGCTACCGGATTTACCAGTTACCGGTTCTAGGAAAACCGGATTCCCGGATTAAATCCGGTATACCGGTACCGGATTTAATTCATTGGTTTCAATGGGGCGCTGTGTCCCCATTGAAACCAATGAAATATCCCTCCCCCTCCC
>QEPC01000241.1:428592-441486 GCA_003113815.1 Sphenodon punctatus | reverse complement strand
GTTAGACCCCTTGTCTCTCCCTCTGTTCCCCTTCCTATGTCTCTCCCCCAGCTCCTGTCTCTCAGATTGTAAGCCCTAGGGGCAGGGACCGTATCTATTTTATTACTTTGTAAAGTGCCAGGTACACTGCTGGCGCTATATAAATGCTGATGTTGATGATATGCAGTAAGTACACCAAATTTGCATGATATAATCTTCATATAAACAACAATAAATCTGTATACTATTAATTATCTAGGATTTGTATGTTAAATGCATGTATCTGCTTTTCTCTATCTAAAACCTCTATACAAATTATCTAGTCCTCAAATATGATTGAACATTAATTACATTTTCAATACAAAAGGAGGCAGTTTTCTATAGTCCAAATATTCTCCATACATTTCAATTTCATCACAATGCTGCCATTAACGGATTTCTTACAGAGTATATTCTCTCAAGAATTAGAAAGTCTCTTATTCAAAGTGGCATAGTTCTCATTTGCAAAGTCTGTTCTATAATAGTGCGCACAACTGTATCCTGGTTTGCACTTTGGTTTCTCCTCTGTCTTAAGTCAGGCACAAGAGCATCATTCATGCTCACTTAGACCATTATAATATATCATCATAAGCAAACACCATCATATCTTCATATCAAGGTATTTTAAGCTTCACATGAAATCTGCCCCTCCCCATCCCATCTCCCCCCGGTAAGGTAGGTTTGCAGTGGCTCACGCTTTGACCATGAGTCTCAGGTTTTTCAAGCTTCAGGCTAAGCTGCTGGTTCTCTGGGTTAGTCAACTACCACCTTATATTTTACCTACCGTTGCTTGCAATGGAGGAGATGGTGATGCATAGTGTTAGCCAGACCCAGCTGCTATGGGGAAGTTCCTGTTTTGGCTACAGTGAGGGAGGGGATTGGAGAGGAAGTGAAACTGAAATTGGCAACAAGGGAAATCACTGACACCTGTAATAGCAACTTGATTGCACAATTCTGCTTCTCCTTTACCTTCTCGCTGACCCAGGTTTAGGTCACCATGTCCCAGAGAGGGTATCTCTGCATGTAATGCTTGCCACTGCTCCAGCCACCTAACATGGGGGCAAGCATTACGTTTGTTCTCTGAAATTCAGGAGCAAGCCACAGAGCAAACCTGGAATCGCCACCTGCATCATATGCAGGAGACTCCTCAGGAGACCCATGGGGCAGCTAATAACCCAGGACACAAGTAATGTCTGTTCAATGCCACCATTCTGGCAGAGGAGATGCAGAGGATGGAAGAAGTCACTTGGGGGGGAAAGGCAAGCTTTTTCCTGCTTGTCTGTTCTAAAGAGATGGGTGCAACTGATATGGGAAATCGGCACAGACGTGTAGACATGAGAAACAGCTTCACTGTCAGAGAGAGGACTGTGTGCTTGACAGTGCTCACTTAGGGCGTGAGGGGGTGCACACAACCCTGTTCCTGGCAGTGAAGCTGTTCCCAAACTCCATAGTTCTGTGTTAATGGTTTTGTGTTGAATTTTCTATATGAATTGTACCTGCCACCCAGCACAAGATAAGCAGTCAAACTGCAAGCAAACTACATGGGACATCAAGGGATGCCTCCTGTTTATGCTGCCACCCAAAGAACTCCCCAAATGGTCATAGTCCATAGGATGGCAGCATTACACAGAGCAGTATGAATGTTTGTTTAACCTAATCTGCCACAGGATGATAGAACACTTAGTACCACAAGGTTGGTTTTTCCCATGGTTTAACAGAGTATGTAGAAACATCGGAAGTAAGAGAGAAGATGAGATTCAGCCACAAGAAGCAAAGGAGTCAGGGCAGCTGTCTCCCTGGGAGGCAGCAGTGGAGAATCCAAGCAACTGGAGCAGCATGACCACTAGTAGTGCAGTGAAAGATGCAGTACATAGGTCTATTTAAGGTGGATGGAGATAGGGCAGTAGGCAGAGTCTCCTTGCACCAGGAATTCCTGTGCCCACCCTCATGCCACAGAGCAACAACGCCCATGCTCCTGGACCGAGCCCCTACGCCAGTTATCCTGCACCTACCTCCTGCCCTTCTGCTTTTATCAGCCCAACCTAAATGTACCTAAATTTGCATAAATTAACATAAACCTATGCACAAACATTTATGCAAACTTGCACCGTCCAATTTTCTTCTTTGAAAGAGATGGCAACCATACTCTTGGGTCAATCACGAAAGCTCACAATATCCTTGCTTTAGACCAGGCTCCTGCAACCCACGCACCTCCACTCATCTCCACACACACACGCACATGGCAACCGGCAAAAAGGTGGGTTGCTCCATGTGTGGAGGTGGGTGGAGATGGGTGTACACCAGTCTGCTCCCTCCCCCACACATGGCCCCCCAGCCTATGTGGGGTCCCTGATGCTCACACTCTTTCATTCTCTAGTGGTTCTCCCTCTAAACTCCTGGCTCACCCTTTATGAAGTGCCCTACAAAGATGGTCAGAATATTTTCTTCCCTGCTCTCAGCTGGAGGCAGTCAGCAGTCATTAGCACACTGGATGCATTGCTGCCCTCCAGGGCACAGTCAGAAAAGACAGCACCCTGTCGCATGCTCCTCTGTCACTCAAGCTATTTTAGCAAATGCACAGTGATCTGCATTACTTACTATGTTGTGTACACTACACACCTTGTAAGTCTCACCCAAGACAATTTCCTTTCCATTTTTTCAGTTTGTGTATGTAAGATATATACAAGTGTGCATCTAATTATTGCTTTATCCCTCCATACTTTCCTTCATTTGTTATACTGCTGAATGTGTCTACTGTGGTACTTCTGTGAAAAACACTGTTTTTATCTGTGAAATTACATCTAAAACAAGAAGTGGATTTTGCAAACTGATCTCCAAAGTCTTGATCCGAAAAGACATTAAGTGTGAAATGCTATGTATGTATTATGTATTTGGTGGCTTATATACATGCATACAGAGAGAGAGAAAAGACACTCCCCACCCACCATATATGTTACAGGGCACCCATAGGGCAACACTGCAGCCCTGCAACATGTATAGTGGGTGGGGGGATTGGGTAGTGGGTGGAGAGTGTCTTGACTGAAAATGCTTAGAGAGAGAAATTTTTTTAAAAAAATAAAAATTAATCTACATTTTTAATGTTTTTAACTTCCTTTGTTTACCTTAAATGAAGGCTGATGGGGCATCTCTGAAAAACAACTAATCTTGCATGTGCAAGAGCAAGTATTTCAGAGGTATATACAAAAGGCTAATGGGGTGTTTTACTTACTAAAGATGATCGAATTTCAGTTATAGGTTTTAATGGAGTTTATCAAAGTGATTAAGCAATTTACTGCCCTGCATGTATTAGTAGCCTGAAATTAAATAAATCGGATCTAAAAAGAAGTTAAGAACAAGAACAAGTAAGGGCACAAATTTTTAGCCGTTCAAAACAAGGCTGGATTAGCCATTATGCTAACTATGGGTGTTTTTACACACATTTCTCCTGCTGTTACATCCTGAACTTTTTGTGTGTCTAAATCACTCACCCAGATCTTAAACAACTGGCTCTTTGAACTTCTGTGTGTACAAAGTTCTCCTGGTAAACTGCGTTGCTCCAGCCAGCTGTGGTCACTTGGTTTCCATGGCAGCCCCTCACGTCTACAGCTTCAGCTACTTTGGGCTGCCTCAGGGCAATATTTGTGTGAAGAATGAATCCAAGAACTGCCTCAGTGCAGAGTGTGTGAGCGAGAGAGAAGAATGCATCCAAAACTAACTTGTAAACCCAGAAGACTGAAAGACCAGCACTTTAAAGTGTGTGTAAAAATGCCCAATGTTGCAGTATGAAGGTCTCTAGCAAGGACTTCAGAGTCAGTTACTGTGTGTGAGGGAATGAGCCTCTCCTCCCCCTGTCCTGCTCCCCACCCCGGATGCAGCAGGGCATCACATAACAGCATCAGCACTGCTTACTGCCCAGCTGTCCTGCCTCATTCCTCCCTGACTCCAGTGCTGGTGAGGTCCTTCCCTGACAGACTGCTCCTTGATGCTCGTTCTACTGTCCTATCATTCAGGCCCCCTTGCAACTAAGCTGTAATTAGACTAAGCATGTGCACCTGAAACTTCTTAACTTTATGAGCGTATTCCTGTCTCTCCCTATGTTCCCCTCTCCATTGTCTCCCCTAGATTGTAAGCCCTCTGGGGCACGGACCAGTCTTGTAGTTAATAACTGCTCAGTGCCAGGTACGTTGCTGGCACTATAATAATGAAATCATATGCATGGGGAGCAGCAGCCCTCCAACCTCTTACTCTAGATTAGTTCCCTTCATTGACTGCAGTGATAACTTCAGAGTAGCAGCTTAGGATCACAGGAGCCATTTGCAAACTTTCTAAATAGGACCATTTCTATACAAACCTCCTGCTGTACTCTAGAATAGCAACATTTGTTGTGGCCCGATGGCTTTCCATGCACGCAGAGGATCACGGAAGTGCAGCAGCACTCTGACCAGTTCACTGCCAACACTGGGTCAGGTGTGACATAGTTGGCAGTTCTCTGTGTTACCTTGGGATTTTAACCCATAGGGGGAATCCTCTGTTGACTAAGATGCAGTGACTTTCTTGTGCCGAAGCAGCACAAAGCAAGGGGGATCAGATCCTTAAAAGTGTCTAAGATTAAGAACCACATGGAGGATGAGAAAGACAGAGTGTAAATTCTGCTATATAAAGTCCACCATAATAAAAATATAATAATGCAAGTACCTCAAAGGGTGAGTTACTGAACACCAAATAAGGCTGCTTTTTCATTTGTTATTTATCAACAACTATCTTCCATAATTATGGTGCTGGAATATTTTAAACTATTGAAACATTATGATTCTTGCTGCCACCTCCACTTGAAATAGCTAAAATGCACTTATAAAGGTTTTAAGTGAATACTGAATTATCTTCTCAAATAGAAAACACCATGCAGCCTTACAAATACCATTAGGAATCTTTAACTATCTTCATTCTGTTATGGTAGTTACTTTATTATACATTGCCAGCACTTGGCTCTAACAGCCAGCAGTTCTTAGAATTCCTGATTGCATGATTATACTCAAAAGCCTCATTATTTTAAAGTGTTTTATCACCAATTTATCATTTCTGCACCATTTGGGGAGACAGTTCCACAAGCTTGTTCTTGGAAAATAAATTTCAAAGTACTGACTTACACTGTTAATTTAACCCCTTAACCTCTTGAATTCTTGAAAACTGGAAAAGATTCAGTAAAAAGCTTCTTGATCTCAAGAAGTACAGGTGGAGCTTATTTTTGTTTATTATTTATGATTATGATTATTATATGCATTTATATAGCACCAGCGATGTACCTGACGCTTTACAGAGAAAAAGATAGACACGGTCCCTGCCCAAGAGCTTACAGACAGGGGGAGGGGAGACAGGGAAGGGGGAACAGAGGGAGAGACAAGGGATGCAACAATCATGAGGATGCGAGAACTCAGGTACACATTCTTGGCTTGGTTACAGTACATGGGGAGTTTGCAGATAATAGGTGGGGGATAATCCTGGGTGGGGATGAGTAGCAGGAGTTAGGAAGGGCAGAGCGGAAGATGTGGGTTTTGAGGAGGGACTTGAAGGTACAAAGGGAGGGAGCACGGCGGACATGGGCAGGGAGGGAGTTCCAGGCGTGTGGGGCAGCGAGGGAGAAGGGACAAAGGCGGTTGGGGGAGCAGGGGAGGCATGGGAGGGTGAGGGAGGGGATGGAAGAGGAATAGAGTGCTCGATCAGTGGTTCGGAGGGAGATCAGGGCAGAGAGGGAGTGGGGAGCGAGGTTGTGAAGGGCTTTGTAGGTGAAGACGAGGAGCTTCTACAGAATACGCTCAGGAAGGGGGAGGAGGGGAGAGGAGAGGCTGCACACGGTCAAAGCGACGGGCTAGGTGGATGATCATAGCAGCAGAGCTTTGAACAGAGATGAGGGAAGAAAGGTGAGAGCGGAGAAGGCCAGTGAGGAGGAGGTTACAATAGTCGAGGCATGAGATGACTAGGGCATGGATGAGAGTTTTGGCAGAGGAGACAGACAGAAAAGGGCAGATCTTAGCAATGTTGTGGAGGGAGAAGTGGCAGGATTTGGCCACAGAGTCAATGTAGGGTTTGAAGGTAGGGTGCAAGTAAAAAATGAAGCCTAAGCTATGGGCTTGGGGGACAGGGAGGATGGAGACCCCGTCAATGGCAATTGACAGAGAAGAGGGAGAGGGAAGATAAGGAGTTCAGTTTTCGCTATGTTCAGTTTGAGTTGACGTTGAGACATCCAGTCAGCAATATCAGGAGACAGTTGGTGAAACGAGCTTGAACAGAGGGAGAGAGGGAAGGAGTGGAGAGACAGAGTTGAGTGTCGTCACGTCAGCATATAGGTGGTATTGGAAACCGTGGAATGCAACGAGTTTGGCTAGGGATTGGGTGTAGATAGAGGAGAGGGCCAAGGACAGAGCCTTGGGGAACCGCAACCGAGAGGGGGAGGGAGTAGGAGTGGGAGGAGTTAGGAAGAGATACATTGAAGGAGTGTTCAGAAAGGTAAGAGGAGAACCAGTCGAGGACAGAGTCCCAGAACTGCACAGGTTGGCGAGGGCAGCATTTGCTCCAGAAAGAACAATGTTGCTATCCCCCAGGGAGAGGAACCCCTGCCCCACACAGCCTCCCCTGGTCAGCCTTCTTCTATACTAAGGGGACAACCCTACCCTCCTCCACTAAAGTTCATGTTTGAGGGATACAGCGGGGCTGACTGGTCCAAAGACTTCCACAAAATGGAGGTGGATGAGGGTATTGGAAAAAGACTCCCCCTTATTTATGGGTGAGAGGAAGGAAGGGAAGGAGGAAGGGCATTGGGGAGGTTCAGGCTGCTAAGAGAGCAACACTCCCCCCTCCAGGGGGTTCAGCAGACCCCTCCCCTCCCAGGCAAGGTGCACACCGAGGGGGAGGGGCTGCTCCTCCCCCCTCCCAGGCAGAGCACGCACCAAGGGGGAAACACCACACCCTTTCTCTGTAAAAGTAATATTTCAACTCTTGGGATGAAAACAGACATGCACATAACTCTGCTTTGACACGGCTTTAACATTTCTTATGCATGTTGCAGGGCTCTGTGCAGCCTATGCAGCCCTGCATGTTAAAGTGGAGTTAAGGTGTAAGTATGTCTGTTTTCACCCTTAGTGTGCCAGCTGGCTAAGATATGATCAAAGAACCAATGTTTTAATAATTATATGATTTGATTTTTAGGGTCTATGATCTAATCAGATTTCATCAGCTGATTAGGAAGGTGGTCGAATCAGCTCTTCAGTAGGAAAATTCCAAGAAACACCTAGGTGCTAAAGAGAGTGATGGTGGTGAAAGGACATCGGACTCCTCATCAGTACCAAGCCAGTGATCAAGCCTGATGCTAAAGAGCACAGATGCTGCTGGAGATGCTTGGTGCTTCCTACTAAGGATACTCCAATCACCTGTGATTATTAAAAGTTCCCCCATCCAGTAAGTATGACTGTACTATTGCTACACTCCACACATTATGTTTTGTGCAATTACATTATTTTCACCTCATTCCCTCTAAAATTTCAATCTAATAGAAGGCAAGCTATCTAAGCATCCATCCTCAAGTTCTCTGAGAAAGGTGACTTGGTATAGATCTTTGTTCTATCATTCTTCCTTCCTTCTAAGAATAAGCATTAAAACTATCAAAAATCCAGCCCTGCATCGCGTGATGAAAATCACGCTAGAAATGGGCTAAACCCTCGCACACAAGTGGAGCTTCCCAGGATCGCTCCTAATGTGATCTCCGATCCCAGAAGTTTCCTTGTCCCCCATGCTCATCTGCAAGCAGCCTAAGGAAAGTGCGCCCTTCCTTTAAATACCCTGCATTATAGCAGACCACCAGTTAGAAGAAACCTGGCAGCTCCCCTTCTTCTCTTATTACAGCAGAGTATGTATACTTTTTGCTATTACAAACCCTTCGCTCCAGCAAACAAATGGCTTAGATCCCAAGTGCTCCATAAGGAGAGCATTTACTGTAGCTCTCTTCTTCTCCAATGGCAAATAACCACAGTCGATTCCTGTTCCAGGAAGCAAACCCACTTCACCTCCAAATGTAGTGAATATTTGAAAGAAATTGCATAATACAGAATTAGGCTAATTCATATGCTTCACAGGAAGTTGCAAGACTGCATTGACATGCATGTTGAACACTCCTCCTCCCCGCCCTCCTGCCACCCGCTCTAACATATGGGATTAATACCTGGCACAACAACTCCCCAGCCTGGGCTGGGAAACAGTGGCCACCACTGTCTGGGTCGGAGAGGAGCACTGACCAAACATCCCTGCACGCCGCCAAGTGGGGGTGCAACAGATGTGCAAATAGCTGCCCCCGCCCACCAGCGCCCCACCCCCTGCTATGATGGGCAACTAGTGAGGATGGCGGAGCCAAACAGACAGGTTGGCCTGCTGTGGCCCATGTGGGCACCCCTTAATCTGGGATGTACAGACGGGGGTGTGGTCGAGGGGGACACATTCCGGTCAGCTGCCTACCCATCCTGGAGGCAGTAGCGGGCCAGCAGGAAAACAAACATGCGCTGAGTCCCAGGCCACAGCAGGCCAGTGTCACGTCTGTTTTCACCCTAAATGTTGTGCTTTGGCTCAAAAAATATGCACCAAAAGTCACTACTTCCAAACACTGGAAAGAGACTAATCAAGGAGAATTGCACAGAAGCCTAACTGAGAGCACGTTTACACATACATTAAAATGCTGCTTTTCCTAAATGCAGTCAATTTCAAAATGTTCTTAAATAAACCCTTGTATTATTCACACTGACATGACACTGACTAGGCTAGTCAGTGTCATGTCAGTTACACAGCTCCCCACTTCCCCGGCTCTCGGGTCCCGGAGAGGGGTGGAGCTGGGAAGCGGGGTGCTGTGCAACTGACATGGCACTGACTAGGAACACCGACATTCCGACTAGTGGATTTATGTGGGTCATTTCAAACGCGCGCTTGTAAAGGTAGCTTTTGGCTGCCCCTCCAATGCGCTGGAAAAACAAGCGGAAGAACTGCTAAATAAGCACATGGAGTCTTTCCCACATCGTTCTAATATGCGGGGGAAGAAAAAAGTGCTGATTTAATGGATGTGTGAATGTGCTCTGAGTCCCCAGTCTACACCTACAATAGAATGCAATGCCTCTCTCACACTATCCAAGGACTTAATATTCCCCAATGCCATGTGAGTCAGACAGTTGGCCTAAGGTTTTGGTAGAAGAGAAACATACAGGCAGGTGAGCAGCATTAATTCCTTAATGTTACCATGGTCATACATTTCTAGAATTTGTAATCCAGCTGATAAAGTTTAATCCCCAAATATATTTAAGAACATTTCTTCCGCAAAATTAAATAAAAAACACATTTACCAAGATCACCTATTCTTCTGAGTTTATCCTTATACAATCCATGTTTCGCACAAGTTCTGCCATTTGAATCTTATTGAATTTTACAAAAATAAATAAATGATGGAGCAAGAGAGGCCTTATTTATAAAACCTATACCTACTTCAGGGGTGAAGTAGGTATAGAATTTGCAGGACCCAGAGCAATGATAAAATGTGGGGGCCCTGGTGGTTCCACCCCCTCTCCTGTGCCCCCTCCCCGCAGGGCCTAGAGATGGTCATGTTTGGGGCTCCAATGGGAAGGAGTAGGGGCCCTGCCCTAATGAAAACAGGGCTCACTGTGGGACTCCCAGAAGTAGAGGAAATAGCAGGGTCCAAGACAGTCGCCCCAGTTCTCCCTGTGGTAAGGCCAGCCCTGCCACCCCCAATCCTACAGAGGGTGCGGCCACACAAGATGTTACCTCAAGTTGGGCAGCTGTACCCCAATTTGGGCACTGTTGCTACAAGATGCAGTGGCCTGTGTGCCTGGAAGCCGTCAGATGTTTACCACACCCTGGGACAGGGGCAGCCAGCTGGCTCCTATACCCTGTGTCCTCAGAAAAGGGCTAGAGATGCAGGGTGTAGCAGCCTTACCCAAAGTGAGGCAAGGCTGTCCAACTTGATGTAGTGTGTTGCCACTTGTGGGCCCAGTCCCCATCTGCCCCTCCTCATGGCGAGTTCTGCCTCAGGGCTTTAAGCAGCGGGCACTGGTGCCATTCCTGCATAGCCACATCACGGGTGGGATAGCGGGTGGGACGGGAGAGGCAGGGTGCCCACACATGAGTCGTGCCTCGGCCTGCCCTGGAGCATGGTAGGATGTCTGACAGCAGCCAACCCACCCAGTTTCCTCATGTAGGGGCCATCTGTCTGCCCTGCTCACCATGCTGGTCCTGAAGTGTGACAGCTGCAATTTGCCCACCTCAGGGCACATGGGGGATCAAGCGCTCCTGGCTTGTGTGACTTCACCCATAGACTTAGAGTGAAAACAGATGTGTAGTGTCTCCCCGGCCCAGGGCAGGGCAGGAAACAGTGGCCACCACTCTCCGGGTCAGGGAGAGATACCAGCCAAACATGGGAGAGCCACCCCACTGCCCACACGCCCCTGGTGGGTGGGTGGGGGCACAACAGACATGCAGATGGCTGCCCTACCTTGCTCCTGCGCCCTGCCCCCCGCCACGATGGCCAGCCATGGTGATCCCCGCCCTGCAGTGGGGATGGCAGGGCTGATCAGGATGCATTGGCCCTCGTGGGTGGCCCTCAGCCTGGGATGTGCACCCAGGATCATCCCAGGGATACATTCCAGGCCAGCTGCCTACCCACCCTGAGGCAGTAGTCGGCCAGCAGGGAAGCAAACATGCGCTGAGTTCCAGGCCACAGTGGACCAGTCTCACATCTGTTTCACCCATACACAGAAGCCTAACCTTTATGACAAGTAGTCCCATAGTTGTAGGACTGAAGTCATACAGCTGGAATTGATACAAGAGGGCACAAGTCTGGCAGCATCAGGTGTGGAATTCTCTGCCTTTAGTCTTACCCCATCTGGGCTCGTCACATCCCATTCTGCAGGCTCCAGAGTAGGAAACGTAGCTGCCACTAAGGTGCCAGCACGCCCAGAGGTTCCCATGTGCAGGAAAGCATGGGCTGTGCACAGACAGTGGATCAAACCCAGAGTAACAGAATAAAATTTAACATTGTCGGAGTACTAAGAAAGGATTAAGAGAAATCCAAGTATGAATTTTTAAGTGTTGAATATTTTTATTTACACACTGGTCTGAGAGCTATGATTTTAAAACTTCAAGCCATTTTTGAGTATGTGATATTACAGTCAACAAGCAAATAGAAGAAATAATTAGTTTTCACACTACAGTGACTTTTATAGCAAAGGTATTGCATATAATCACTGAGAAAGTGGACAAACCTACCTTCCTGTGATATGTTCAATTAATTTTAAAGATAAATTCTATTTGTTACCCAAAATAATTTCCCTGTAGGACTGTGCCTAGAAGCACAATGAGGTTTTTGATGAGGATTCAAACAATGCTTTTCTTACAAAGGAACTGACTTTTGGTGGAAAGCGCTGTTCCACGTTATTATTAATTAGTTACGTACTTGCAACATACTTTGTGCTGTACAAGATGCAAGTACCATCCACCAAATCACAAAATAATTGAGATAATGAATGAGGGCTGATATTAAGCCATGCTAATTTTTAATACAAGGGTTTTGCCATTGCTTCAGTATTATCCAAGATATTTGCATGTTTCCCTTCTTGTGACTGTTAACAAAGACAGAGGGCCTAATTCTTATCTTGGTTACAATGCAGTGAATCTGCTGTAATGCAAGCCTGCAGCTGGGAGGAGAAAGTGAGCAAGGGCCTGAGCCCCCTTCCCCTCCCAGAACATGCTCCCTGCTTCTTCCCTTCTCCCTGAACTCCCCCCTCCAAGTGCTTCGTACTTTGCAGGGGGGGGAGGGGGGGAATGTCAGCCATGAACTGGAAAAAGCACTTTGTGGCCATTCTGTCCTCCTCCTTCCTTCCATTTATGTATTTAAATTTATATCTCACCCTTTTATTTAATTTTATTTATTTATTTTATTTTATTGTAGATCCCACACACCAGCCTACCTCAGGCAGCTTGGGGCAGCTAGCAAAAACCAATAAGCATATAAATATATAAATAAAGTCTAGGGCTCACAGTCCAGTCACCTGTGACGTGCATGGGAAGGGAGAGGCTAGAGCACTATCTCCAGTTCATGGCTCACACTCCCTGCTTCATGGTGGTTCTCCCTGCAGCACCCCCATAAAGTAAAAAACAAATGGGGGAGGGGGTGGAGGAAGAAGAACAATCAAGGATGATGGCCAAGAGGCCATGGTCTCACTGAAAGAAATCCTTGCTGAGCGTTTCTTTTAATGCCATTGCTTCTGGCCCAAAGTTTGGAAAATGTTTCTCCATCTCATTTAAAGTGACATTCACCCATGAAACCATCTGCAAAGCTTTCACAGGAAAACGTGATAATAGGAGAAGATTGCTTTATAATGTGATCCACATCATTTGATTTTTTCATTACATTAATTCAAATGCTTTTTTATATTGTTACAAGAATTTTAATGAAATACAGATGAATGGTCACTGACCGTTTTCCTACTTTAATTATGCCTGATGCAATTGTCTTATGGCCTCGTCTCTATTATAAATAAATAAATAAATAAATAAATAAATAATCCAGCTGAAGTCTCTAGAGCAGATGTTCCTAAACCCCCCTCCCCCCGGTGCATATTCGGGCTGTGGGGGGCAATGCGCAGTCCAAATATGCGTGGGGATCGGCCAGTCTGAAAGCCCCCCTGCGCGGCTTTGCCAGCAGGCACACGCAGGGATGAAGAGCAGGAAATTGAGCTCGGCAGACACGTGCAGAGATGCAGAGCAGGAAGTCAAGCTCTGCATCCCTGCACATCTCTGCCAGCAAAGCCGCGTTTTGGGGGGGGGGGGGGG
>QEPC01000241.1:362787-395460 GCA_003113815.1 Sphenodon punctatus | reverse complement strand
GGGGGGGTTGCGCATGATTAGAGTTTTAATGGAGTTTTAGCATGTTTTATATTTTTAGATTTACACTGTTTTTATTATGAATTTTGTGAGCCGCCCCGAGTCGCTTGTAGTGAGAGGAACAGGGTAAAACTGTACAAACAAATAAGTAAGTAAATAATTAAATAAAACAAATTGAGGCTTACTATCTAAGTAGTAGCAGTAAAAGTTTATTGTTTCAACTATTGGTTATAACAAAATATACAATAAAACAACACAGAAAACCAACACTAAGTCAGATCAAGAAAAGCCCTTCACAAATAAGTATTTACCCACTAAAGGGTCATCAACAAAATTCAAACATAATATAATTTCAAGTAAATCCAGTTGATTCCCCTTTTGGCTAGTAAGATAAAAAAAATAAAAAAATTGGATTCAGTTAGATACAACCCTGGAGGAAATCTCAGCATATCGTGCTGATTGACTATAATTCTAAATGGGTATCCTCCTTTCCTCCAGTAATCTATATCATGATATAGTTGACCCAAAAGGGAATAATGTTCTAAACTTAGCCCTAGCTCTTCCTCGGAGCTTGAGTGCAGGAAACTCTTGGCCCCTGAGTAGTTATTCCGCAAAATTGCCAATCAATCAATGTATTTCAAGTTCTAAAGTTTGTCTAATTTGCTATGTCAATCAATCAAAATAGTTTATTGCTTCAGCCAATAGGTTATGGCAAATTATAAAATGTAACACTACAAAATTCAATAACTATATAAAATTAAATAAAATTGGGTTAGGCTAATATAAATAAATAAAACTACCTTACCAAACTCCCATCAGCAATTATTGGCCTGATACCAAACAATAAATACCATAGGTTTTAATTACCCATAAATACAAAAAGAAGACCCGTTGGTCTAATATCATTGCCCTATAGCCCCTATATTGTTATTGATAATTAGGCAGTATTCAATCTAAATCAGATCCAGATGCACAAATATCCTGTCCCCTTTCATCACTTTTAAAAGTATCAAGTTATACTTTGTTTGATCTTACCTCTCTGGACCATAAAGGCGTAAGCCATATCTGCCAATTTTTTAATAAACTTTTCCTCGGGATTTGCGAACAAGAAAATTTTAGCACGCAAATCTCGGGCTGAACTCAATTGTAATAATGGGTAGAGATACTCAGCCCTGACAACAGCAAGGAGCGGGCATTCAAATAGGTAATGTGGTAAATTCTCTGGAACATTGGCACCACACAGACAAAACTTCACATTTTGACGGATATTGGCATATCTTCCCTCAGGAATTGTTGAGGGCATCATTTGAAATCTCAAAAGCGTTAAGGTTCTCCTCAAAAGAAATTTGGCATCACACTTAAATAATATTCTTGTAAGTGATGCTTTTTTTATGGAGCTACCTTATTCGATCTGATAGCCACCGCATCTTTTTGCCTTTTAAGGTCATCCAGGTGTTGTTTACACATCCTTTGTACACGATCAATTGAATAGGTAGCTAAAAACAAAAGTGACAGCCCCATTTCTTCTGTAAGGGCTCTTAACTTACAGACCCATTTATAATTACAATCTGATGCCTCCATTTCCAGCCAACACAATTTAGGCAGTCTTTCATCAGTCATTTGTGCCAGACGTTTCCAATATATTAATGGTCTAATTTTTGCCTGGGGTTCGATATGAAGGGTTCCAGTTTCAGTTCGCAGTACTCAAACTGGAGTTCCAATCGGGACTCCCAAGATGTTCCTCAAAAACCTATTCTGCACAGGCTCTAATTGGCTAGCCACCTCGAACCCCCAGATTTCCATACCATGCAGGGCCTGAGGAATTATTTTTTGTCTCAAAATGCTTACGGATGGTTTAAATAATCTCCCCCCATGGATTCTCCAAAACTTAATCACACCAGTCGCTGTACTTTCCAACTTCAATTTCAAAGAGTCTATATGGTTAGACCAAGAACCGCTTGAAGTAAGCAAAAGACCCAGGTATCTATATGACTTAACCTGTTCTAACGGGTGTTTGTCAATAAACCACAACTTATTCTCCCAGTGTCTAGCAAACACCATTATTTTAGACTTCGCATTATTGATTTGCAACTTGTTCATTGAGCAATAATTTCCTAGAGTATCAAGCGATCTACGCAAGCCTATTTCGGTTGTAGAAACCAGGACCATATCATCTGCATAGATGAGTATACCAACCTGTCTCTGTCTAACAGAGGCTAGGTGGTATTCTTTTCCCTGTAAAACCAAAATGATGAAATTAAATAAAAAGGGGGCCAGCACACAACCTTGCTTGACGCCCCGAGTTGTCAGTATAGGGTCTGTGTAAATACCAGGTGATGATATCCTCACTCTTGTGTGGGGTTTATGATATAGCTTCTGTACTAAAATTGCAAGCCTTTTGTCTATATTAGTTCTCCCCAGTTTATCCCATAGAAGAAGACCCCTATCCACCATGTCAAACGCTGCTTTCAAGTCTATGAAGGCTGTATATAATTTGCCTTTCCTGGCGAAAACATATTTATCTATCAAAAAAGATAAAGTAAAACAGTGATATAATGTAGAATGGCCTGAACAAAATCCTGTCTGTTCTTCATGGAACAGATGGGTTTTGGATGCCCAGGCCTCCAACCTCCTTAAAAGGGTTTTAGCATACATCTTCGCAATAATGCTGAGTGATTAGGCTTATAGGCCTATAGTTAGCTGGTAAACCTTTGTCACCCTTTTAATGGATTGGAACAATAATATTAGAATTCCAATTATCTGGGCTTACTATGCTAAGGGTGGGCTTACAATCTAAGGGGGGTTATTATTAATTATTAATTATTATTATTATTATTATTATATGCATTTATATAGTGCCAGAGATGTACCTGGCACTTTACAGAGAATAAGATAGACACGGTCCCTGCCCGAGAGCTTACAATCTAAAAGACAGGGGGAGGGGAGACAGGGAAGGGGGAACAGAGGGAGAGATAAGGGACGCAACAATCATGAGGATGCGAGAACTCAGGTACACGTTCTTGACTTGGTTACAGTACAATGGGAGTTTGCAGTTAACAGGTGGGGGATAATCCTGGGTGGGGATGATTAGCAGGAGTTAGGAAGGGCGGAGCGGAAGGGGTGGATTTTGAGGAGGGACCTGAAGGTACGAAGGGAGGGGGCAAGGCAGATGTGGGCAAGGAGGGAGTTCCAGGTGTGTGGGGCAGCGAGGGAGACAGGACGAAGGCAGTTGGGGGAGCAGGGGAGGCATGGGAGGGTGAGGGAGGGGATGGAGGAGGAGCGGAGGGCTCAAACAAGGGGTTCGGAGGGAGATTAGGGCCGAGAGGTAAGGGGGAGCGAGGTTGTGAAGGGCTTTGTAGGTGAAGACGAGTATCCCTGGGGTTTACAATCTAGGGTGTACTTGCAATCTTAGGGAGTAAAAAAAGAATTATTTTTTTACCAGACTTTTCTGTGACTTTTTATCATTTCTGCTGTGATCAAGTCATGAATTTTTTTTAAAAATGCCATGACAGAATCTTAGCCCTAATCATCAGCATGATGATGATATGTAACTTTACATCTCTTGCCCCGTGAGCCCTGTCACCTCAGTCTCTGCCTTGGAGGAATGCCTGAATGAAATAGCTAGCTCAGAGCCACCTCATGCTCAATCCGGGGGAAATTGAGGTTATGCTAGTGGGGAGAAGAACTTGATATGAGGATGTCCTCACCTCCCTCAGCCCTCTGCATGTTGAAGGAATACGGGCGAAGGCAGTGCACCAGGTAAAGAACTTGAGTGCCATTTTCAACCATACTCTGCCCCTGAAAACTAAGGTATCTGACATGGTTTAGAGATGCTTTTTCAGCTATGCAATCTGCATAAACTGCACTCTTATTTATTCCAGGTTGACCTTGCCACATAAACCCATGCCCTGATGACCATGAGGCTTGATTTTTGTAATTCTCACTTCTATGGGCTTCAGTGGTGCTCCTCCATTGCTTGCCTCTTGTTCAGAATGTGGACAGTGTGGCTGTTTACTGGTTTGGGTAGCTATGATAATATTACACCCGCCCTGCATTCTCTTCCTGTAGAGTGGCGGATTGAATTTAAGATTATACTGCTGGTTTTCAGGGCTCGGACTATATCTGAAACCTGTTTCAGAGATGCTGATGGTTACCTGCACTTAAGAGACCCCACTTGATGTTTGGGGATCCTGCCATTTGCAGTTTACGTTAGCAGGTGATCGGGCCTTTATTGTGGTGGGGCCCTCAATATGGAACTCTCTGCCACCAGATGTTCATCTCAGTTCATCCCTCCTCACCTTTAAAAAGCACATAGCAACTTTTTTTATTCTCCAGATACCTTTAGGCTCCATTGCTCATTTCCATTAATTTATTTTCTCCTCTTTTCCTTTCAAATCATTTTTGAATGGATTTTATATTATTTTATGACTTGTGAAGCGTTAGAAGAGCCATTTGACGGTGGGCTCTATAAAAATAAAATTATTATCCTTCTTGGTAGAGCTAAAATGGGTACCTGATTTTTTACTCATGGGCAATGCCTTTAATTTTGGGTGCCATGCTGGGTACGTGATGGGTTACCTGAGTGTAAATCAGGCACACAATCACCTGAAAAACTGGGAATTTTTAGTACAGCTTGGATAACTGGTAAATCAGTACAGGAAAGTAGTGTCATACAGGAAGGAAACTTGAATAATTGGTACCAGAATATGGTATTCCCAGACTGGAAGTCAGAAAATCAGGAAACCCATCAGGCACTAATTAGATACCAATTAAATATCTGAAGGTGGTGGACCAGGTCGAGCACTGGAAATGCAACAGGTTTACCCATTTTTGTGGGTACTCCTTTCAGCTCTGTGCTTAGGCCATGGGTCATGAACCTCAGGCAGGAGAGGCACATACAGTCCCTGGATAGTTTTTATTTGACCCCTTCCAGTTTCTGGATCTGGCCCCTGGATCCAGTTCCTGCCCGTAAACACCAAAAGACTGAGCTCAGCGTAAGGAAGAGGAGATTAGGGAAATCATACAAAAATAGGGGACAGACCCATGGCACAGATCCATGCTATCGTCTCTTACTGAACACAAACCTTAAGCACTCCCAGCAGCCCTTGGAGCTTGAAATAATTTTCAAAGCAGATCCTGGGAAGGAAATGTTTCCCGAATCCACCTCCCTCCCCGACCTAGGCCATGTTACTTCTGTAAGTATAACCTGCTCTAAAAATCCCATTTCATTCCAAATGACCTCAGTAACAGGACTCAGGTGAAAACAAAGAGAAAATGTATAATGCATAAGCTGGGTTTCCTGTAAACAGAAAAACATCATGTTATTGAAAGTTTTCCCTAAAGTATCTCCACCTCTTCAGGAATTTTATAAAAATCTCTAAACTCGTATATATGAAGATTTAATGTTTCTTTTTAAAGTTCCTTTTAAAAAGCATATTGTACCTCAAAGCAAAGTATATGCAGTACAGACACTGCTATTACAGTACGCTAATCCTTCCATTATTACTGCAGTTGAAATTGTAATGTTGCAACATGCATTATTTATTTATAATTGTTTCCATTTACTTCTCTCAAAATGCTCTAGGCACAGTAGAAAAGTTAAAGACACAAATGTTAATCAATCACATGTCATAGAGACTTTGAAAGGCAACCAGCAAATTAAATATATTGTATATACTGTAAAATTAAACTTTGTTTTTCGTCTACTGGGTAATTTTCATGTCTTGAAAATCAGGCATGATGACTGACAGCATGTCTTATGCTCTGAAGTAATCACCTATGCAATTTGCAATTTAAAGAATTTAATCTGTTTTGCCTCTGGTGTTTTCTTTGCTCTGTGCATACTGCAAATCAAGTCAAACCTTCCTCCGACTTCCTAACGTATCTCAAATATCACCCTCTAATATTATTAATATTCAGATTTCTTCAGTGAACTCGTTAGCATTGCTACACATACATTATATATTACTAAACCCACAAGTGCCAAAATTAATAGTCTGACCACCTGACAAGTACCTACACTCTTCTCCTTCACCCACAGGTATTCACTTTACCAGATATCACAGACCGTACACCACAACCTAAACTCAATTTTGATTTCTCCACACACTCATCTACTCAGTTATCTAACAAAAAACTTCCTGGTTTTCAACAAAGCAGGTTCATGCTACTTAAACAAACTCTAAAAAACCAAAGAAATTAATGTTTCCTAAGCCCAGCAACCAAAGAAAAAAACACAAAAAACCTCAAACAACCCCACATCTCCCAAACTCCTGGCAAACCAGCCTTAACGACTATGCAGTGCAAAAACCGAAATGTCTGCATGTTTCAAAAAGTGTCTTTAATACAGGTGACATTAAAGCAACAGTCAGGATATTCTTCACCCATCAGCTGGGTTGCTTAACTTGCAGACAGACAACAAACTAAACCCAGTGAGGGGAAAATATGTTCGTACTTAGAGCATAGCAAGCTACTGCATTATCCCTCTGAAAAAAAAACAACTCCAGCAGAAAGAAAAGATTTTTTTATTAATGTGCAACAAAGGATGAAAACAGACATGACGCTAACCACCCTTGGTGGTCATTTATGCATGTTTCAGGGCAGCATAGGGCACCAATACAGCCCTGCAACATGCATAAATAACCACCAAGGGTGGTTAAAGGGTGGTTAGCGTCATGTCTGTTTTCACCCAAAGAGACGGGGTATTTTCAGATGTGACGAGATCACGCTCAACCACGGTGGATCCCCACCGGGCGAGAAAGGTCTCGTCACGTCTGAAGGCAGAACGGAAGTTCCCCCCCAGATGTTCACCCCCGTCAATCGCGGCAGGGAATCACATTCACCACGCGATCGGCAGAACCGATGGGGCCGGCCCCAATCGCGTGGTGAATGTGATTCCCCGCCATGATGAAGGGGCCCATCCCATCTGGACGACTACCACAGCCCGGAATCCGCAGCGGGATTCTGGGCCGTGGTCAATTCGGGCAGGCGCTGCGGCTGCATTGGCTGTGGCACCCGCCCGTCTCCCCAGAGGGCAGGCGGTGAGGGAGCGTGAGGGGGCGGGGCCATGTGGCCACACGTTGCGCCGCGCGGCCCCACCCCCTCCCCAATTCCCCGCCGGGATCAGTCGGCACGTCTGTTGGACGTGCCAGTGTGATCCCGATGGGGAATCCCTGCGGTGATTCCGTGCCGGGGCGACTAGCACCCCATCACGTCTGAAATCACCCTAAGTTGAAAAGAGGAAACAAAATAGGAAAACAATGATTAAAGACAGCATACTGTTAACATGAACAGACAGCTAGCTTAGGGGGTGGGGTAATGAAGTAGTTCAGTTTAAAAGAACAGCATGTCTATAGCTCACCACAGCTGATTTATTCCAGGGGATACGATGTCAAACCCACTAAAAGACACGGATACCACCTGGACTCCATATCCCTACATGGCACAACCGCGTTGCACATGCCTTCAGTGAAACACACAGAGACATAAAACCACCACACAGAATATAGGGAACACAGCTGTGATCTCTCCCCACGTGCACCATGGGCAAAGCTACTCACTTGAATTACGCGAGCGCACTGTGTTATGGGGGTGGAGACAAACTGACTCAACGTGTAGGTGGAAAGAACTGCACGTGTATGTATATAATGCAAAGTGAACAGTAGCCTGGCGGGTACAACCCCCCGCGTCCTCCGAAAAAGGTCATGAGGCTGAGGTTAGGCAACCAACCAAATTTAACACTGCATAGTCATTAAGGTGGGTTTGGCAGCAGTTTTGGAGATGTGGGGTTGTTGTTTGGGGGTGGGGTTTCTTTGGTTGCTGGGCTTAGAAAATATTGATTTCCTTGGTTTTTAGGGTTTGTTTAAGTAGCATGAACCCACCTTAACTGTTGGTTAAAACCCAGGAGGTTTTTTCTTAGATAATATAATTGGTTTTTCAGCATGTAATGGTAGTTGCCACAGACTTCTCCTCACCTGCACTCCTCAAGCTGCCACAGTACAATGTTAAGCTACGTAACCATCATCACTGGCCTCCAGCAAACTACCCCCTTTGGTCCTGAACATGTACTTATTACACTCTTTACTGTTTCTAAATTAATTGTCTCATAAAACCAGATGCCTTAGTTTATAAGGTTGAGGGAGAAACCACCAAAAAGGGGGGAAATAAAACATCCCCCACCTCTAAAAGACCAGCACAACCAGGAAAGTTAGGCAATGCAAAAATGTGCTAAGGGACTGAGAGTTTGATACTCCTTGCATTGTTACCAAGCAGCTGGCCTGATAGTGGGGAAAGATTGCACGGGTGGGGGTAGAATGAAACTGGAAAATCATTACTCCCCCATCCCTACAGCCCCCCAAGACTCCTTCCCTGCCCCAATCGCTCTTCCCTGCAGCCCCAACCCACTTCCCCGCCCCCATCCCTGCAGTCCCCAACCCCTCTTCCCTGCAGCCCCCTACCCCTCTTGCCCTCCCTCATCCCTGCAGCCCCCAGCCTCCTCTCCCTTCCCTGAAACCCTCAGACCCACTTCACCTCCCCCTCCCTTCTAGCCCCCATGCCCCCTTCCCCTCCCCCATCCCTACAGTCCCCCACAACCCTCTCCCATCCCTGCAGACTCAAGACCCCCTTCCCCTCCCTCATCTCTGAAGTCTCCTAGGCCCCCTTCCCCTACCCTGCAGCTCCCCCAAACCCCCTCTTCCATTCCTATATCCCCGACCCCTTCCCTGCAGCCCCCAGAAGACCCCCTTCCCCTCTCCCAGTCCCCAGCCCCCCTTTCCCTCCCCCATGCATACAGCCCCCCAGCCCCAATTCCATGCAGCCACAGCCCCCTTCCCCTTCCCTACAGTCATCCCAAGTCCCCTCCCTCCCAGTCACCATGTCTCCACAAAGCAACCAAACATCCCTCCCTTCCTCCCTCCCTGTCCCCATGGCTCTCCCCCAGGAGAGGCATGCTCACATATGGCCACCGACGGACCCAGGCTGCCGCTCACCAGTCTATTCCTCCTGGCCACACCATCGCTGCTGCTGCTGGATCAGAATCTAGAGCCACCGCCTCTGTTGCTGGACCTGGAGCTGCTTCAGCTACACTTTGTCATTTGCCCCGCACCAGCTGCTCCAGATTCTAATTCAGCAGTGGCGGGCTCCTGCAGCATTGACAACCAAGTATCAGGTACGTGGGCGGGGTTGGGAATTCGCAAGGTGGGCAGGCAGACAAAGAAGGCTGTGTTTGTTCCTCTCCCCCTCCCCTCAAGCCGCTGTCAGAGGGAAGAGAGGCATGCAAGCAGGTGGGTGGGGGAACGGTATAAGTTCTTCACTCCCCACCCAAGCCACTGCCAGGGGGGAACCTGGCCTCTTTAGCTCCCTGACCCACTGCCAGCAATCCTGCCGCCCCCCTCCTCCCTACAGCCAGCTCTGGAGGCAGTGGACCAGCGGTGGCCAGCAGCTGCCTTAGAACAAAACCTTAGAACGTTCGTCATTCATCATAGTGGAAAGCGGCATTTTTAAGTACAAATTTCTCTGGAACCCATCCACCAAAGTGGCTGAAAATCCACCAGGCACTAGAGGACCCCTTAAATCTTTGTAGTCATTCAGAGAAACCTAAACGCTTCCAGAAAAGAGCAAACCCCAACAAAAGAAATCTCACCAACCCGGAAGTAAACAGCCTCAAAAATCCAATGCAAGTGAATGGAAGCACTTGCACTGGAACTCCTACCCACCTTAACTAACAAAGTCACTGTCACAGCTCTATAACTACCATCTCCCAACACAAATAACTGGGGACATCTTGTGTGGCGGTGGTGGTGGTGGTGTGGTGTTGAGCAGGAAAGGATGGTTTCCTAAAAGAAATGATATAAGGCTAGCAGCCCTGGAAGGCAGATTTAATGTTGTGCGCATGGGTCTGTAGTGTCTGGAAGCTGCAGTAATGTTAAGGTTAGAACTGGTAGTAGGTTTATTATTCGTGGGTATTATTTGCAGTTTCAGATAGTCCACTGCATAATATCTACAACCAAATTGGGAATATGCAGATCCACTATTTCAGGTATTCCATTTTAGTTATTTCAATATTTTGTTTCAGTTACTTTGGGGTTTGGGGTATTTTGGTTGTGTCATTTTTGGTAATGACACAATTGGTGAAATGACATAACCAAAATACCAAAACAAAGAAAAAAAAACCCAAAGTAACCAACAGAAAAATTGAAATAACCAATCCAATACCCAACAGAGCAGAAACTTATAGTCGTTTTTATCCACCTCACCATTATCGGTTTGGGTAGGATTTTGTTTCAGCTATAGTTAAGGTAAGTGCCTGCAGGTGAAGAACAAAGGGTGTGCTGCCAGGTGGCTAAACAGTCTGGGCCCCACTTATCCGAGAGACTGCCTATCCTTCCATGTCCCACTGCAGGTTCTGCAATTAGCGGAGAGTAGCTAATTGCAGCCCAAGGACCCAAAAGGCCCACTTCTACTGCGAGGCTCAAAAGAGAATTGCCCTGCTGTGCAAATAATATAGTCTTTACCCAATAGTTCAGGATTTGCTGCAAGGCAACTGTTCTAAGAAGAGAACACTGAGTCTCAGAGCGCAGAATAACCTGCGGGGTTCCTTGAGGCACTCCAAGAACTACACGCAGGAAACAGTTCTGAATTGGCTCTAATTCATCTAGATACTGCCACCCCCAGGCCGGGAAGGTGTAAAGTAATTAAGATATTACCTTGACTTTAAAGAGGGTAATAGCTGGTGAAACCCTCTTACCCCCGCTTGCCACCATAGTAAGACAATATTGTCGCTTGGGATTGCTTCGCCTGGGTTTTAGCAGCTTCTACATGCCGAATCCAGCTCAATGAGCTGGAAAAAATGACCCTTAGGTATTTATAGTATCTGACTTGCTCGACCAGATTTCCTCCAATTTCCCAGTGATGTTGAAACCTCACTGCAACAGGCCCCACTATCATTGCTTTGGTCTTACTATAATTTATAGTTAGGGCTTCTCTATTACAATACTCCCCAATGCGTTGCATAGCACACCTCAGACCCACCAAAGACTGAGATACTAATATGGTATCATCAGCGTAAAGGAGAGCTGGAACCCTCCGATCGCCGATCACTGGGGCATGTGTATCTATGGCTTTCAAAAATGCAATCATATAATTTACAAAGATACTGAATAGTACAGGGGCCAATATGCAGCCCTGTCTGACCCCAGAGAAAACCTGTACTTTATTGGTTGGAGGACAGTTCAAATTATACCATATTTGCAACAGAGGTACATTTTCTGCTGCCGAGTTACATATTTATGCAAAATGGAGGATAAAACTAATATATGGTCTGTCGTAGCTTTGCCCTTCTGGAATCCTGCCTGTTCGGGCTCCATAAAGTGGTTCTCATCCAACCAAGTCTGGAGTCTATTAAGCAAATACCTAGCATAAAGTTTCCCTATGACATTCAAAAGGCTGATTGGACGATACTTACCCGGGTTCGATGGATCACCCTTCTTGTGAATGGGAACTATTATACCGTTTAGCCATGCCCTTGGGAACTCCCCCGTATTGTTAACATGAGTAAAAAGAGGAGCCAGGAAATTTGCCCACCATTGCGGTTCAGTCAACAGCAACTCAGGTGGAACAAAATCATCTCCCGGAGTCTTGCCAGATTTTAATTTTTGAAGAAGAGGCAGAATCTCCTCTGGGGAGACTGATGGCCAACATGGCATCCTAGGCAGGGTCCAATTTGGGCTGGTTTAGAATATAAATTCTCATAAAATTTTTCCAAAACTTCCAGGGATATAGGAGGGGTCCACTCCTAACACCCTCCTCTCCCACCTTAGTCCGACGGATAAAATCCCAAAATGCTTTATAATCTTTCCGGGATACCATATCTAGCAATAGAAACCATTGGTTTCTCTGAAACTCCAATTTCTTTTGTGTTATTACTATACGATAACCCGATCTCAGTTCCTGAAGTTGCTGCCTAATGGCCCGAAAAGGGGGTCCCCTTTTCAATTGCTTAGCCAAATTTTATTTTCTCCCGGAGTCTTGCCAGATTTTAATTTTTGAAGAAGAGGCAGAATCTCCTCTGGGGAGACTGATGGCCAACATGGCATCCTAGGCAGGGTCCAATTTGGGCTGGTTTAGAATATAAATTCTCATAAAATTTTTCCAAAACTTCCAGGGATATAGGAGGGGTCCACTCCTAACACCCTCCTCTCCCACCTTAGTCCGACGGATAAAATCCCAAAATGCTTTATAATCTTTCCGGGATACCATATCTAGCAATAGAAACCATTGGTTTCTCTGAAACTCCAATTTCTTTTGTGTTATTACTATACGATAACCCAATCTCAGTTCCTGAAGTTGCTGCCTAATGGCCCGAAAAGGGAGTCCCCTTTTCAATTGCTTAGCCAAATTTCAAAGTCGAGATCTCATAATCCAGCACTCCTTGTCAAACCAAGGAGCTGCTGTGGGCTTACAAGTGTCAACTGGTTTTTTATGAGCCGTTAGTGGAAGCAGGTCCCTTGGGACCAGATATTTTGGCATATTTCAGCCACTTCGCTCTGACATATCAGAACAGAAAAGAAGGCCTTCAATTCCTCCGACCATCTAGTTCTGACAAGGTGCTCTTCTCCATAGAAATTATTTTTGGCTGAGATACCCACATCTGGGTCCCCTAAGCTAGCGGCACTTATCTTCAAAACTAAAGGTAAATGATTAGTCGCATATCGTGGAATAATACTAAGATCTATAACATTAAAGGAGCCACTTTCAGAGATTAAAAAATAGTCAAGAACACGAGAACCTTGCGGGGAATGAAAAGTAAAATTCCCCTCCAAGTCACCACTCACTGCACCATTAAGAATAACGAGATCAAGCCGTTCCAATACTTCCTTAAAATAGCTTGCCCTGGAACTGGTCACCCTATCCATAGAATGCCGAATAACAAAATAGGGATCATCCAAAGTATCGTCTGGGTAAGAGGTTGTCAAAGTTTGGGCAGAGTTACCAGTTCGTGTATTAAAATCCCCACCTATCAAAAATGGGACGCCTGGGTAAAAACTTGTAGCCAGTTGGGTGAGCTCAATAAGTTTCACCCATATCTCATGTGTGTAGTAAGGCGACACTAACGGGGGGGACATAGACATTACCTAGCAGTAACTCTAATCCCGATGGGAATAGGCAATAAGAAATTGCAAAATTGGATCAATAAAAGTTAACTAACTACCTTAATGGCAGACGAGGATGACACCAAAAGGGCCAGTGTCTGGAAGACTGGGTCCCCCAGACGCTGCCGAAGGAGTGGCCTTCAAATTAAACACCTCAAACCCCCTGCAAGTGATGTCAACCAGTGACCACGTCTCTTGGAGAACTATTATATAAAAATTGCCTAAGAACTGAAGAAAATCTACATCCATATAACGAGATCGCCAACCATCTATATTCCAGCTGGCCAGTGTATATTCAAATTGGCCCCTGGATTTAAGTCATGGGTGAGGAAGAGAGTAGCTTTTCTGAGAACCAGACCATTCCTGCAGCATAGGACGATCTTCTACGGGGGCTATCTCCGTCAAGGAGGACCTACTGCACAATATGTCCGCAATGGACATCCATGTGGCTGAGCAAGGGATCTGCAGGGGATTGGATCGACCCCACAGTCTTGCTTGCGTAAAGCAAAGGGAACACCATGCAGAATCAACAGCATACAGACAGGAAACGCATACAATGCAATTTCCCCATACAAAGATGTGTATTGCAGAGTACCCCATGTTCCTAAAAGGTATCGTTTTTAAACACACAATAATTGAACAAACTACACACACACACACACACGAGAGAAAGAGAGCGAGGAGCACGGGCAGAAATCTGAGTTTTCCACTTGGCAAGCATATAATGTTTATATATTTGTATATTCATCCTGTATATACAGTGGTTTGAATTTGTATCAGTTTATTACATACAAAAGAACCTAGATGTTTTTGCAAAAACTTGGCTTGAAAAATTTCAGCCCATACACAGAAGAATCCCAGGAAGTCATGAAACCAGTGCAGATGGATTCTGAAATAAATTTCCCAGACTCCCTGAATGGGTTGCTCCATCTAAAAAACAAAACAGCAGCACAGATAACAGTGCAGACACAGAGCACAAAGAGTACAGCGAGCCTATCATGTTATAGAAACCTGTGGTCTTGGAAACATGCCGTACTGTGAAACAGCAGCTCTGGGGATAAAAGTGAAATATGGAAATTACTTCAAAATATCACCCATCGTAGAGATATAATGGCAATGCTGAGCCAGTGATATTACCATGATCCAAGGCTGAGTACATTTAAATGTCATTGAACTGTATAATTTTGAATAGCACAGAAATACAAGAGTAATGGACATGGCTAAAATTACCTAAAAGACAGGTTAACTAAGAAAGAAAACAGCATAAGACTTTCAGGTCTTCACCAGCTGTGATAAACTGCTCTTCAGATCGCGACATTGGTTTATGATTCTTACACAATATATAATTACGCCTGTTTTTCAAGGACATGTATCCCTCTCCCCCATTCCATTCCAGCTAAGTCAAAATTTTGCTTTTCTATTGAGAAATAACATATACTGATTTTATTTGTTCTGAATTTTTTGAATATACTGTATTTCAGTTGTTATGTCCAGATTATTAAAAGCAAAGTATGAAAGGAAATTGATCTTTTTTCTCAAAACATTTGACTTTTATCATTCTTACGAACAGCCTGCAAAAATTCCTACTTGTAATAAAGGACCAGTACACGAGAGCAGAGATGGCCTGAGCAGTCCATCTCTTCTGGATAATGCTACTAACAACGAGGCAGAAAATTCCTTCTGAGTGAAATATCGTTGCTGATCACACCTGTGATTGATGCACTATGGTTTCTTTTCAAGCAACTCTACCAGCCTCACAGATTTGAAAAGCAAATTCTCTTCAGTGTAGACAACTGAAAAAATAATTACAATAGGGATGCTTGGTGTTAATGTACAGTTCCTACATCACATAAATAGAAGGGTGTTGATGTGTCAGACATTTGGGGGCAAACAAACTCCCAGAAACTCAAACTACAGAGTCATGCAGTAATAAAATTAACACAACAGCCATGAAACTGAACTTTTTTTTTTTTTTTTTGGGGGGGGGGGAACCAAATCTATGGTATTAATGAAGAGTTACACTAGGTTTTAATAGATTTTTCCTTCTAGAGTCCTGTCTAATAAGGCAGTTTTAATCTACTTCTAAATTCCAGAGACAATATACTGAGTGAAATATTTTTTTACTCAGCGTATAATTGGGTTGTGGAATCTACTGCCAGAGGTTGTGGTAAGGGCCAGTACTAGAGCGGAGTTTAAAAGAGGTTTGGACATGTTTCTGGAAGATAGGTCCATCAGCAGCTATTAGCCAGACAGGATCAGGGAACATGACGGGAGCTGGGGAAAAACAACAGGGAATGGATTCCCCATTGTGACCTGTTGGGTGCTTCTCCCAAGCCAGCGTGATTGGCCACTGTCAGAGACAGGATGCTGGGCTAGATGGACCATTTGTCTGACCAAGTATGACACTTATGTTCTTATATTCTTAATATCAATTCCATAGTAAAAAAACCTCCAATTTACAAGAAGAGTTAAGGCTCTTGTAAATTCAATCATGCACTAAAAAGCATGGAAACTGCAAGTTAAGGCACTTCCATGCCATTTTAGCAGTTAAAGACATTGTACAGTCTCGCATATTGTACTCACTTACAACTTAAGCTCCACGCACCCACACTTTGCCTTTGTGTTTCAGCCTCAATTCTCTTCCTCTTTGCAGGTTGGGGGCAACACTGGGTATTTTCAGACTTTACGAGATCACGCTCAACCACAGTGAACCACGGTCAATCCCATGGTGGGGCCAAAGTGCCCTGAACATCTGTTTCACGGGCGCCAGATGTTCACCATGGTCAATACCCACATGGGGTCAAAATCAACCATGCTTCCGGAGCTCCCCCCCGGACCATCTCCGAAAGCGTGGTCAAAGAGATTCCCAATGGGAACCAACAAAAAGTAACATCTGGCCGGCAACCACCGGCCGGAATCAAAGAAAATGATTCCCAGCCGGGGACAAAGCACGCAGCGTCGCTGTCAGGCAACCAACAACAACACAGGCTGGGGAGGGAGATTTAAAGGGCACACAGAAGCAGCCGGGACGAGCCGCCCCAGCGCCTTCTGGGTGCTTTGACCATGGCTCGGCCCGGGATCGGCGTAACGCCTGTTGTACTGCCCCAGGCCGTGATCTGGTGGCCCGATTCCCTGCCATGGTCTCACTCCCGTCACGTCTGTTTGGGGCCCCTCACCCCCTCCATTTCCTCTTTAAGAAAGAGAGAATTTAGGAGTCCTGGCTCCCGCCCCTTCTCCCCGTCTAATCTACTTGCTCCCAACCCTTTACCAGAAAATTTGGGACTCCTGGCTACCAGCCTCTTCACCCACTCTAATCCAGTAGGCTGCACTCCCTTCATAAGCAACTCAGTAGTCCTGGTTCCTAGCTTGTTCTCCTCTCCCCTGCTCAGCTCTCAAGCTTGTAACAGACAACACAGAAGTCCTGGGTCCAAGTGGTCCCTCTAGCCCTCCCTCCCTTCACACTCAAAAGCTCTGGGAGAAATACAATGTGTATCTGTGTGTGTCATATTTATTTTCTAGATTTCTATACCGCCCCATCCTGCCATGCAGCTCGGGGCGGTTAACAACAATAAAAACAACATAAAAATATTTAAAATACAAATATAAAATATATCAATAAAACAGGGCATGGTACAGTCATAAATAAATATATAAGGTGGGGGATTAAAAATCACCCCCCCCTCCCTCCCAAAGGCCTGGGCAAACAGCCAGGTCTTACAGTTCCGCCGAAATATCAAAAGGCTTGGGGCCAGGCGAGCTTCCTCCGGAAGGGAGTTCCACAGCCGCGGCCCTACCACCGAGAATGCCCGCTCCATCGTGGCCCCCCGCTTAACACGGGGGACCTCCAGGAGGGCACCCCCGGCAGACCGCAGGAGTCGTTCCGGGGCGCGAAGGGCGAGGCGGTCCCTAAGGTAAGAGGGGCCAAGGCCGTATAGGGCTTTATAGATCATTACTAGGACCTTGAACCTGGCCCGGCACACTATCGGCAGCCAGTGCAGCGCTCGGAGCACCGGTGTAATGTGCTCCCGGCGACCCGTCCCCGTAAGAAGACGGGCCGCCGCATTCTGCACCAGCTGCAGCCTCCGGGCCAAGAACAAGGGAAGCCCCACGTAGAGCGCGTTACAGTAGTCGAGCCGCGAGGTGACGAAGGCATGGATGAGGGAGGCCAGGTCCGGGCCAGAGACATACGGACGCAGCCTACGTACCAGATAAAGCTGGCGGAAGGCAGCCTTAGCGACTGCCTCCACCTGCCGCTCCAGCCGCAGGTCTGCGTCCAATATGACCCCCAGACTCCGGACCTGCTGAGCTACAGGGGGGCAAACCCCCCCAATCAGGGGGGCCACCACCCCCTTCGCCCTCCCCACCACCATCACCTCCGTCTTATCTGGGTTGAGCTTCAGTCTGCTCCGCCGCATCCAATCCGCCACGGCCTCCAAACATTGGGATAGCACCGAGACAGCAGGGTCTGGGTCGGTAGAAAACGAGAGGTACAGCTGAGTATCATCAGCATACTGGTGACATCGCACCCCGAACCCTCTCACGACCTCCCCCAAGGGCTGCATATAGATGTTAAATAATAATGGAGACAAGATCGATCCCTGCGGAACGCCACACGGTAAGGCGCGGGGGCTCGATGTTTCCTCCCCCAACACCACCCGCTGGCTCCTCCCCGAGAGGAATGAACGGAACCATTCAAGAACAGTCCCGTCCAGACCCCCCCGGTCACGCAGTCGTCTCAACAGCAGCCCATGGTCCACGGTGTCAAAAGCGGCCGAGAGATCGAGCAGGATGAGAAATGTCGAACATCCCGCATCCATCTCCCGGCGGAGGTCGTCCACCAAGGCCACCAACGCCGTCTCGGTGCCATAGCCGGGGCGGAACCCAGATTGAAAAGGGTCAAGGAGCCCGATATTATCTAGATGACCCTGGAGCTGGAGCGCCACTGCCCGCTCAATAACCTTCCCTAAAAAGGGAAGGTTAGAGACAGGTCGGTAGCTGGCGAGCGCGTCTACGTCCAACGATGGTTTTTTCAGCAGGGGGCGCACCACAGCCTCTTTTAAGCAAGGCGACAACCTCCCCTGCCGAAGGGACGCATTCACCACCCTCGCCAGCACCGTCCCCAACGTCTCCCCGGAAGCTTTTATTAACCAGGACGGGCATGGATCTAGTTGACAACACGTGGCCCTCACAGACCCCAGGACATCCACCACATCGGCTGGCGTCACTTCCTGAAACTCACCCCATAAAGATGGACCAGACGGACCCTCCGCCCCCCCGCGCTCTTCCCCTACTGCTATCAACCCAGCGTCGAAATCGGCCTGAATCCGAGCGATCTTGTCTGCGAAGTAGATGACAAACTCCTCACAGCGGGCCCGGGACAAGTCCCCATCCAGGCGGAGGGAGGCCGGACTAACCAGCCCCCGCACCACCCGAAACAGCTCCGCTGGACGCGACTTCGCAGACGCTATGAGGACGGCGAGGAATTCCTTCCTCGCCGTCCTCACAGCCTCCACATAGGACCGCAAATGGGCCCTATGGAGAAGACGATCGGAGACAGACCGAGTCCGACGCCAGCGTCGCTCTAGCCTCCTGCCCACACGCTTCATACACCGCAGCCCCTCAGTAAACCAAGGGGTCCTGCGGTGACGAGACCGAGGCAGAAGGCGCCTCGGAGCCACCCTGTCAATGGCCTCCTCCAGCAAGATGTTCCAATGCCGGACCAGCTCATCCACAGAGTGACCGTCCACATCCAGGGTAAGCTCCCTCAGGACCTCCTGGAACCGCTGGGGTTCCATCAGCCTCCGAGGGCGGACCATCCTAACTGGTCCCTTCCCCTTCTGGAGGGGGCGCGCTAAAAGACCGGCCTGAAGGAGGTAATGGTCCGTCCACGACAAGGGCACCGCTGTCACCTCCCCCACAACCGGACCCCCCGCCTCAAGGCCAGAGCCGAAGATCAGGTCGAGGATATGTCCCCCCACGTGGGTCGGGCAGATCACCTCCTGGGACAAGTTCATAGTTGCCATGGCGGCCATGAACTCCCGCTCCGCCCCAACAAGGCCGGCATCGGCGTGGACGTTGAAGTCCCCCAGAACCAAAGTCCTGGGGGAGCCCAACACCACCTCCGAGGCCAGCTCCGCTAGAGCGGTAAGGGATGCCGCCGGGCATGAAGGGGCCCGGTACACCAGCAGCACCCCTAGCTTGCCCCCAGCCAAATCGATCACCACGTGCAGAGCCTCTACACCCACAATCTCCGGCACTGGATACCTCCTAACAGGCCAGTCCTCCCTAAAAACAATAGCTACGCCTCCTCCCCGGCCGCTCATATGGAACAGAAGTAAGGGTGTGTGTGTGGAATGACCAAAAAAAAAAACCCAGGAGAGGAGAGGAATTGGAAAAACAGGGAGGGAGATTATTGGGACTCAAAGGATAGGGTGTCCGCTATGGTAAATGGGTTAAACAATAGGACTGCTCCCCCTGTATTCCATCAGTCTTCTGAATCAGTTATTTCACTCAGGACCTTGTTATTGTAACTACTTGTAATTCCACCTGTCATTCCACCCACTTACTTGATCCTGCACACTCTTTGTATTTTTCCCTATCATTCCATGGCATCACTCTCGTACTGAAGTTGACGGATTGCGACATAGAGTCTGGTCACTTACCTATACTGAGACGGTGTGGGCAGCAAATAAGGTTTTCTTTGCTGCCCTCATTGCGTCCACTAAGTCCCATCCAGCTGAGCTCTTCTGGGTCATGAGGGGGCTGGTCAGTCCACCCTCCCTCCACCTGGATTCAGAGTTGTCGAATGCTCACTGTGACTTGTTTGTGGACTTTTTTGCAGATAAAATTGCTCAAATCTACCACTGCTTTGATGCATCACTTTTAACAGTGGGTGAGCCAGAGGCAGTCAAAGTCCCATCTTGTCCTGTTTTATGGGATGAATTTCAAGACATGTCACCCTCAGATGTGGGTGATGCTCTTGGGACTGTTCATGCCACCTATTGTGAATTAGATCCATGCCCGTCCTGGCTGGTTAAGGCTAGCTGGGAGACATTAGGGCCGTTGCTGGCCAGGATAGTCAACGCCTCCCTTAGGGAGGTCAGGGTGCAGGATTGTCTCAAGGAGACGGTGGTGCGGCCCCTGCTCAAGTAGCCATCATTGGACGTTGATGCCCTGGCCGGTCTCCAACCTTCGCTTTTTAGGGTAAGTTATTGAACAGGTGGTGGCTCGACAGCTTAAGGAGCATTTGGACCGGGTCAACTTCCTTGATCCCTCGCAGTCTGGCTTCTGTCCGGGTTATGGCACAGAGACTGTGCCTGTGGTCTTGGTCGACGACCTCTCCCGAGAGTTGGACCAGGGCCATTCGACCCTGTTGATTTTGTTAGATCTCTCGGCTGCATTCGATACTGTTGATCACAAGTTGTTGGTGACTCGGCTGTGGGACTGGGCAGGGATGAGCGGGGCTGTTCTTGAATGGTTCCGCTCTTTCCTGGCCGAGATACCCAGCGTGTGGTGCTGGGTGATTATTTATCTTCTTCCCGGGGCCTCACGTGTGGAGTCCTGCAGGGTTCCATCTTGTCCCCTCTCTTGCTCAATGTGTATATGCAGTCGTTGGGGAAGGTTGTTAGAGAGTCTGGCATAAGGTGTCATCAATATCCTGATGACACCCAACTATATCTCTCGCTTTCATCAGACCCAGGTCCGGCAGTCTCAGTGCTTACCTGGTGTTTGTCAGCTGTGGGGGACTGGATGAGGGCGAACCACTTAAAGCTGAATCCTGACAAGACGGAGGTGATGGTTGTGGGAAAAGCTGGGGGAGTGATGTCCCCCGTCTTTTATGGGGTCCGTCCTCCCCTGGTATCCCAGGTCTGTAGTCTGGCGGTGCTCCCTGATCCACAGCTCCGCTTGGATGTCCAAGTAGCAGCTGTGGTGAAGGGTGAATTTCACCAATTACACCTGGTATGTCAGCTTAGGCCGTATGTCTTGGACTCGGACCTGGGCACAATCATTCATTCTTTTATTACCTTGAGATTAGACTACTGTAACACGCTCTACGTGGGGCTACCCTTGGTGACGGTCCGGAGACTGCAGCTGGTGCAGAATGCGGCAACTCGTCTCCTAAAGGGGACAGGCCAACACGAGCACATTACTCCAGTGGTCTGTTCTCTGCACTGGCTGCCGATAGTCTTCCGGGTCCAATTCAAGGTGTTGGTGTTGATCTTTAAAGCCCTAAACAGCCTGGGCCTCACCTACCTGCAGGATCGCCTCATCCTCAGGATTCTGGATCGACCTCTGTGGTCAGCCAGGTGTGCCCTTCTTGAGATCCCCCGGGTTTCCTGGGTGTCGACCATGAGGAGGGCTTTCTCGGTGGCTGCACCGCGGCTGCTGAACTCCCTCCCATTGGATGTCTGCCTGACAGCTGACCTCCCTTCTTTCCATAAAAAGTGTAAGACCTGGCTGTTCCACCGGGCCTTTTCCAAGGAAGATGGGATGGGTGGGTTGGTTTAGGGTGGGGTTTTATTGTTTGGGGGGGGGTAATCCTGAAATGTTGATTTTAATGAATTTTATTATATGTTTTAAGGTGTTGTTAGCCGCCCCGAGATGCTTGTAGCAGGAGGCGGTGTCATACAAATGCTATTACAAAATAAAATAAATTCCAAACATTCCACTTACTGCATATGGTGCTTTCCTCGTTATTTCACACCCTCTTGCCTGCCCCATGTTCTCCCAAAGATGCAGCTGTGTTGAATTATTTCACAGTCACTTATTTGGATGTTGGAATGACAATAGTATTTATTTAGACATTGGCATTGCTGTTGCCTCCATTCCTTCCAGTGGCCATTCCATTTCAATTGTATAGCCAACTTACAAGTTTAAATGTATACCCAACTTAAAGTTTAAATAAAATGTACCCAGCTTCACTGTGGTCTGGAAGGACAGTGGGGACTAGTGGGAAAGAGGGAGGGTTGTGAGACATTACTCAGCTGTCCCATTCTCCCCAACAGACATGAAAGAACAGAGGGAATGGAGGGGGTGAGGGGCTAGCTGTCCCCAGCTTCAGTGTTGCCCCAACCTGCAGAGGAAGAGGACTGGGGCTGAAAGACGAAGGCAAAGTGTGGGTTCATGGAGCCTAAGTTGTAAGCGAGCACAATATGTGAGACTGTTTACTGCTAACATGGCATAGAAGTTAAGGCAGGAGCCTTAACTTGCAATTTCCATGCTTTTTAGTGCATGATTGAATTTGCAAGAGTCTTAACTCTTCTTGTAAACCAGAGGTTTTTTGACTATAGAATATCTAAGTTTTTTGTTAAATACAAAGCGCCCCCCATCCTCGCTCCCTTGCCCCCCAAAGCGCCTCCCTGTCCTCCCTCCCTTGCCCCCACACCCTCGCTCCTTTGCCCCCACACCCAAAGCACCCCCTGCCCTCGCTCCCTTGCCTCTCCCACACCCAAATCATCCCGTGCCCTCGCTCCCTTGCCTCCCCACACCGCAAAAGTGCCCCCCTGCCCTCGCTCCCTTGCCCGGCCACACCCAAAGCGCCCTCCACCCTCAGCCCCCAAAAGACCCGCCTTGCCCTTGCCCCTGTCTCTTATACACATCTAGAAGTCACTCCCTTGCCCCCCCTACCCTCAATCCCCAGTGCCCAAATAACCCCAGGCACAATTGCCCTGAGTCCTGCTCAGGGAAGGAAAAGACAGAAGAGACGGCGAGCTGGGCTCCTCTTCAAAGCAGTCCCACCCCTCTCCATAGGCTAACATAGGGTTTTTCACAACCCCATAACTTTAAAACTACTAATCAGATTTACAAATAAAACCCCAAAGGCACCCCTGGCAGCATGCTTTAATTTTCTAAAAGGCTAATTCCTCCTTCCCACCAACACTCAACCCCTCTACCCTGCCCAGATCGAGATGGTCTAAATAAAAAATCAGGCTTTAAAGTGCAGTTTTCAAACTACAATAGCTCAGCTTTTATCCAACGGATTCAGCTGAAGTTTCACAGTATGAACTAGTTATCCCCAGTGATACTCCATAACAAATTTCACAATCCTAACTTTGCTCATGCCGATTTTAGAACAAATATAATGTTGGGACTTTATAATGTAGTGTGCAACACACCTTAACAATTAGAGCGCTCCCACACTCTAATAATTAGCACACAAAAATTGCATTGAATCCCAGAACTGTAGGGCTGGAAATTATCTAAGGGTCATTTATTCTATCCCTCATTATTGAAACTGGATTATTATCCTACAACCATCCCTGAGAGAAGTTTATCCAACCTATTTTAAGAATTTAGGATGGGGATTTCATGACCGCCCTTGGCAATTTGTACCACTGCCCAACAACTTTTATAGTCAAAATTATCACAAAACATTTCCCTAAGCCTTGCTTCCTGCAGCCTAACTCAATTGTTTTCTTGTTCTGTCCTTGGTTAGCAAGTGTTAAGAATTGAACAGGTCACATACTCCCCAAAAAATCTTCTGAGCAAGGAAATACTAGTTATATTGGGTGTTTTTAAGAAGCCTGCTGAAACCTGGAGCTGCTCCGGGGGTCCACCTCCGTGGTCACCAGTTACCAGCTCTGCCTGTGTCCCGGATGAACCAGAAGTGTCCCCGCCCCCTTCCCCCCCCCCCCCAGCACTATAGTGTTGTAGAAATTCATGCGACGCTCTAGGCTGGTGCCCATGAGTCCATGGTGCTGAATGGGGCAATGGGACAGACAAGCATGGAGCTGCACTGTGAGTCCACCAAACAGATGGGCAGCAGCACCACGTTCAGCCATTGCCCCAGGTTTTGGGCAGCCTGCTCCATGCTCCTAGATGTTGTGGAGCACACCGTGCTGAGTTGCCTCAGAGCAGTCCCAACCTGCTCTGGGACTCACATCTGGCAGGTGCCCTTTAGACAGACCAGTCAATCCAGGGGTGACGGGCATCCATGGGCACCCCCTGAGGTGCCGTCCATCTGTTTACACCCAATGATAGCCACCAGCCTTCCTTGCCATCTTCCTACAGCCTACATTGCTGCCACTCTCACTCAAACACTTTCATTTCCAACTTCAGCAGATATCAAACAGATTGATGTATTCCAAAATACCAACAACTTCCTATTATAGCATTCTACTGTAGCTATTACCCCATTCTCATATCAACCCAGCACATCTGCCGGCCACAGACATTTCATACATTTAGGAAATGATTCACCTTCATATTGTGGTCAGGCCCCTGCCTTGAAACCTCACCCTCCAGGGGTTCTGGATCAATAGCCAGCACAGGTTACTCATGGGGGGAACCTGCGGGGGCAAATGCCCCCCCAGATTTTCAGAAGCCCTATATAACCTTATAGACTCCCTGCTCAGCCCCCACTCCTGTGCCCCCCGACTATTGACAGTTACCAATCACCTATGATAGCCAACCCTCCTGTGTCACTGCCTCAAGCCCAGCCACTTCCCCCAAAAGGCCTCCCAGCCTTGCCCCAGCCACACTTCTCCATCTATCCCTCTCTAGCCCATCACACCTCCAAGCTTCTTGGTTGGCTGCCAGGCAACATATAAAACTTCCTGGTAGCACCAGGAAGTTGGGTAGAACAATGCACTTACTCCTGCTTCCTGGCCCTCCGTTTGTCCTTGCCCCTCCTGTATCCTGCCTTATCTCCCCAACTGTGCTCCCAGTCTTGTCCCCTTCCTGCCTTTTCTCCTTACTCCCCAAAGTAGCCTTGTTCCTGTCTTGCTCCCCTTTGCCTTACTTCCCAGCTTCTGAGTCCCAGCCTTGCTCCTGACCCAGAACCCCAATCCCCACATCTGTCCACATCCCAGATGCCCCCTCACTCTGTGACCCTTTCAGTTATGATTGACATTTTATTGGGTGTCAGCATATAAGTGCACCTAAGGATTTAATGCACACACTTGTTTGAAATACAAATAAAGTCCGGCAGAGGCAGTTTTACGATGAAGAAAAATAATCTGCATCTTATCTTACATACATTTACTATACAAATTTAAGTGTGAGATTAACATTATTATTTTTTTGTAATTAAAATGGAAAGAAATTCCAGCTTCACTGAAATCAATGCAACTTTTGCCATTAACTTTGAAAGTATTGCATGCCCTGTATATGCCTAAAATCCTGCAGTAGGGCATATCAAGTCTATTTCCTAGCCATTGATTTTATTTATTTTATTTATTTATTCATATTTTTTAACTGCCCCCTCATGCCCATGGCATCCTGGGGCAGCTTACAACATAAAACAATCATTTGAAACAACAATCAAAACATCAAAATTTAAACATTTTTAAAACCTTCTAAAAAACCACACCACCCCCCAAAACTTTATCCCCGCCCCCCTCCCCTCCTCTGAAGGCCTGGGAGAACAGCCATGTTTTGCAGGTCAGCGCAGCTCGTGGAGCACAAGGGTGGTGTACTCCCATCGGCTCGTCCCCCTAAGGAGACGAGCCGCCGCGTTCTGCACCTGCTGCAGCCTCCAGACCAGCATCAAGGGAAGCCCCACGTAGAGCACGTTGCAGCACTCCAGGCTCGAAGTGACGAAGGCATGGATGAGGGTGGCCAGGTCGGGTCCGGAAATATATGGATGCAGCCTCCGTACTAGATACATTGATGAAGGAAGCTTCAAACAGAGTACAAATCTAAGACTACTACATGAAAGTGGCCACCTCCAGGGCTTGCAAAAAGTGGGGGGAGGGGGTTAGGGAAGCTATAATTCTACTCACGCAAATTAATTACAGGCTGGAGGAAAAGTATAATTGGGTAGGCCACATGAGATATTAACCCACATCAGGCGATTTTACTCCACATTAGCCCGCACTGCAGCTGACCGTCCCTCCAGCAGCTGTCAGTTGTTCACCCACTTCTGTCCCGGCAGGGATGCATCGCAGGTTACTGTTGCCCCACCCAGGCCAATGTGGGATAACGGGCTGCCTACTGTCAAACTAGTCCCATGCAGCCCCACTCCATGGCGAGGTCCACCCCATAGAGGAGTTGTTATTATTTTATTATAAGCATTTATATAGCCCCAGCGATGTACCTGGCACTTTACAAAGAATAAGATAGACATGGTCCCTGCCCGAGAGCTTACAAGCTAAAGACAGAGGGAGGGGAGACAGGGAACTGCAACCAAGCCAAGCACATGAACCTGAGACTTCGCATCCGCTTGAATGTTTTATCCCTTGTCTCTCCCTATGTCCCCTCTCCTTGGCACCCCCTCCGAGTCTTTTAGATTGTAAGCCATAGGCAGGGACTGCGTCCATCTCATTGTTCTGTAAAGCGCCAGGTACACAGCTGGCGCTATACAAGTGCTTATAATAAAATAATAATAACAACAACAACAACAACAACAGAGAGAGAGAAAAGGGATGCAACATTCTTGAGGATGCAGGAACTCAGGTACACGTTCATGGCTTCGTTACAGTATTTGCCATTCCTATGTGTCTACATCATTGGAGCAGACAGCATAGTGGGGCAGGGTAGGGGGTGATGGGTGAGGTGGGGCTGGGTGCCTGCTCATGTGGACTGCTCCTCTGTCCACCGTGGGGCATGGCAGGGATTGTGATGGCAGCTTGCCTGCCCGGTTTCCCCAGGGGGAGGGGAAAGATCATTTGCACTGCTCTCACCCCCGGCCCAAAGTGTGGCGGCTGTGTATTCCCCACCTAGGGCAAACAGGAGATCTGTCTGGCCCCGTCTCGCTTGGCTTCAACGATAATTTAACATTTTAAAGATCTTTAAGGCCCTTGTATGAAAGGTATACTATGAATGCAAAGTTTATTACTTGGCTTCAGCTCCTAAACTGAGCAGATTATTATAATGTTTTTTGACAATGGACAAAGAGCATTATGCACTCACCTCTGAACAAATACAGCTCTTCTAACAAGCTTCTGGATGACTAGTTCAGAAATGCAAGGTGAAACATCCCTAATCCCTCTACCCCAACTGAATGTGTGCTGCTTCTGAAACATCTGCAAACACACAACGTGCCAAGGGGCTAGGGAAAAAAATCATCAAAGAGCATAATAGTTAAAAAGACCTTTTCTTTTTTCATTGTTACCCTTTTATCTCAAATCCATGTGTTTCTGTTTTTTTCTCACTTATGCTAATATGTAGCGATGCTGAAAGCTGACAAGTCCAATTGCTGGCCATTAGATCTGATAATGTTTTTGGGCTCCAAGCATCTTGTATACTTCACAAGATTGTAGCCCATGCAAAGGAGGTATTTGATAATAGCTCGGGTATTTTAATGGCACTTACGAGGTTTGTATATTTCACATCAGATGCCCGTCTCTAGTTGAACTACTGTTTTTATTATCTGTGATTTATATTAAAATAAAGAAATCCTTCAGTACAACTCTTTAAAAATCTAATCATCAACCTTATCGTTTTTGAGGACAGTTTCAAATCTCCAAATGCATAGAGGCTGACATGTAATTGAAACTCAATTTTACTCGGAATATAATGTAATTTTACTAATATCTATATTAGACATAAAAATATGAGATGTTTTATAAAGGACTCTCTCATCCATTAATATTATTGAGAAGCTGTCATGGAAAAAAGTTATTTCTAACTTTTTCATGTATTTTATAGGATTAAATTAAATTATGTTTTGCATTATTTATTGCATAATTTTAAGTGTCTCTATCACAGTCATTGTGAATCTACAGCTTCATATATCAAAAGCAAATGTAAAATTTCTGGTTTCAGTCCTTTGTCCTTGCTAGCAAAAAAAACTATTAGCATCAACAAATGTTCAGATTTCATTAAGCCAAAGTTGCCTACATTCAAAACCTAGAGATGTGTTTGTTGTACTTAATTTTAAAAAAAACAAAAACATACCTACCTACCTTTCCATTCTACAAGAACATTTTGCCATACCTTAAAAAGACAAATGTCTCCAGTTACACAAATACAGCCCCCACGGACTTCACTCCCAAACTCTCTGGTTGCAATCCACAACATACTTACTTGGGAGTAGTCCTATGAGCTATAGTGGGACCACTCCAGCCTAAGGGTGCTTTAGACAAGCACCACCTACCCACTACCCACCTACCTCCCACCCATTATACATGTTGTAAGGCACCCATAGGGAACCACGGCAGCCCTGCAACATGTATAGTGGGTGGGTAGTGGGTGGGGAGCTCCTTGTCTAAAAGCACCCTAAGTGTTTGTGCATCACCACCTAAAAAGCAAGAACAGAATTAAGATGGGTATGTCGGGCAAGAAACAGAATTACCTCAGCTTTCCAATCATAAACAGAAACAGTATTATAGTGTTGTGGGCAAAGAAACATATTTTAATGAATTGTGTTTATAATTATCTTGGATGAAACTAGCCCTTTGTGTTTATAAGAATATCACACAAAGGGCCAGTTTCATCCAAGATACTACCTATTTTTTTCAGAAAACTTCATCCATTTCATTTTCACATATAACTTCCCATTCGATGCTCAAACCCTGGGTACAGCATGAGACACAAATTGCCCCCCATATGCCAACCTTTTTAATGGGTCATCTTAAAGAAGAATACCTATAAAATGTGCCACAAAGCCTTCGTTATAATGAAGATACATTGAGATTATTTGATTACTTTATCATTTTAATAGATTCCTGACTAAAATTCTACTATACAATTAAAAACAAAACATTTTTGGAGCATTACCACACCAGCACCAACTCTTTCAAGACCACAGTCAGCATAGCAATCTAGTGCTGAAACTAGGTCCTCTGTTTTCCTCAGAAAACCCTGAGGATCGAGGCACCTAACTCGAGTTTCTATGTTCTGAAGTTTTGAGAAATGGCCCTCAAAACTTCAAAAATTGGAAAATCCTCAGCCAAGTATGGAAAAGGGGGCCAGAGGCCAGTGCTAGGCCCCTGCTCCCCCTTCCTTGGCCCTCATCGTCCAGGGAGAGAATAGTTGAATATCCCCTTGTGAGCATGCTCAGACCTTTCCAAGATGGTGCTGGCAGCATGAGCACACTGCAGGCACCATCTTGGAAAGGTCTGTGCATGCTCAGAAGAGGCTATTCAGCCCGTCTGAGCATGCCCAGCTTTTTTTTTTTTTTAAACTTACCCTGTTCAGAGGAAGCCCATGCATCACCGGAGTCCCTCTGGAGAGAGAGTAGTCTACCCCACTAGCCCCCCCCCCTTCCCTGTCCCATTCCCTCCCCCGGCTTCCTCTGGCCTCCTCCTCAGAAACGAGGAGCATTCGCCAAGGGTTCTCATACTGGCCTGAGCACTCGGGGCCTGTCCTCGGAACTCGGCAAATACTTACAAGCCGTTTTTTACTACTCAATTCAGGCCGGTGGCAGTACAAAGGAAACCAATAGAATATCATACCTCTCTCCACAGATCTAGCAACCATCTGAGACACACCAAAAATCTGTCATAAAAAAGCACACAGACACCACAGAAACTGCTGAGAAGAGAAAACCCACAATGCATACATTGCCACACTAAAAACTGTTTATACTAAGTACAGACAGTTTGTCAGAGATGTGTCTGTATAATGGAATGAACCAGCCAAATAGACCCAGGGGAACGTGTTACAATACAGAAAAAATACACCCTCCAGTCACAAACCCCTAGTTATCACTTACCATCCCACACTAGCACCACTAAAGAATATCAAACATCTAAATCACATACTCAATAAAGTCCACAACCTGAAGAAAAATCTTTCCTGAACCTCTTCTTTTGACCTTCAAACCACCCCACAATGTCTTAGAACTGATCATCAAAGCAGGTTTCTCGCAAATCAAGATACAGCACCACAACAAGGAATGAGGCCTTACCAGATCATATATGTGCATAATCTGCACATATCTCCCCTACAGCCATTATCAACAAACCCCTATAACATGTTCAAAATACACACATGGTGTGTACTTCCTTCAATGCACTAAATGCCCCCAATGCTAACTTTGGGTGCTACTGGCAGTGGTGGAAGCTGTCACTCCTGTCGGGATCCAGCCTGCTAACTGAACTAACTTGGGGGCAGGGAGATGCACAGATGTGCATCTTTTGAGGTGTCAATTCAATTTATTACGGGTTTAGCTTTCGCTGTACCCTTAAAATACTTTCTTATGCCCAATTAACATTGGGCATTTCGCTGAGGCAGTGACTTACCTTCTACGGTATTGCATACTCTTTTTTGTCTTTTGTAGTCGTGTTGATAGCGTATTTATGTGTGATTTTATATTGTATTTTATATGAGCTTTTTTTAAGCTCATATAAAATACAATATAAAATCACACATAAATACGCTATCAACACGACTACAAAAGACAAAAAAGAGTATGCAATACCGTAGAAGGTAAGTCACTGCCTCAGCGAAATGCCCAATGTTAATTGCCATAATAGAACAGATCAATACCTCAGTGGATGCACATGATACAATAGCTAAAATCGTAAATAATAGGAGAAAATCGAGCCTCCTCCTAAATTGTATCTGCCCAACCGTGATACCCTCCCCTCCCCTTGGCTGATGGGCAGCTATGACGGTCAGCCCCCCTGCCACTCCAGACCAGGTCCAAGTAAAGCGGGCTTTCAAACATGATAGCCCACTTTACTCTGGGTCCGGTGGCCAGATCCCAACCATGGTTGAGGCTAGCCTGAGGGATTTCCAGCCTGAGGAAACATCCAGCTGGTGCATTTGAGCGTGACGGTAGCCCCCAGTTTAATCTGTGCTAAAGTAGGTTAAACCATGCCTCCGTCATGGGATGGGAGCTGGATTAGAACCCGCTTCAGACTCCCACACCTGCACTGGCTCCACTCTACAACAATCCAGCAAGAAGTATAATCTTATTTTATTTTAATTACTGTTAGTAAGCAGATGTATTTCTTAATATACACAATCAAAAAATTAAAATTAAAGTTCTTATTTTATATATGCTGAGAATAACTGCACTCTAATGAGCAATATTAAAATTTAGATGATAAAAGATGATAAAGATTTTGATGTATCAACAAAAATGACAAGATATAGCGATACATTAATCTACTTTGTTACTGGAAAACTTGTACTATACGGTCTGTGATTCCAAACTTGAAGCTATATTTGTTTTGCCATTATGGAGTGTTGCAAAATGCTTTTTTATCACAAATTTAGCCTCTATCTTATTTTCAACTGTATTATTGGGCATAGAAAAATTACTTCTATTTAGGTTTCTTCAGATCAATGGCATAAATAACACAGGCGTTTATTAGCTTTGTACCTACACTGTATTATTAGTATTCCTGCATTCTCAGCATTCATCCACATTAAATATTATTAAGTCTCAGTTAACAAGTGAATACGCACTTATTTAATGGTGTTCCAGGAGGACATAATAAAATATACAAAGAATATAACCAGGTAGTCTCTTCTGATGAAGAAAACAAACACGCAAATTATACTTTAGATGAGCAAAGGACATTGTGCATTTCACATACAGGCTTCATGATATCCCCTGCTAGACTGGTGAATCTTTACTCACTTATATGAGAAACTCATCACAAAAAGAGGGATGCTTCATAGGTACTAGCTATAGAATCTAAAAATTCCTAAAATTTCATATTTAGATAGTCTAGAGTGAGTATCTGCCGTGCTGGTCACAAAGTTTAAGTTTACTTACTATCAGCAGCTCTTATTCTATTATTTTGAATTGCGGACCTCCTACCTGGGGTTCATTCTCCCCTCCTCCCCTCGCCATTGCATCCAGTCACTGTATATAGCTCACTGCTTTGCTCAGTCTATAGTTCTAATTCCTGACTTTCCTCTGAGGTCCGAAAGCTTGCATATCTCCACTAACTGGAGTTGGTCCAATAAAAGATACCATTGTACTACTATGTCTCTATTGGTCACAAAAGAAAGAGATGGAGACAAAATAGTTCAGATGATATCTTTTACACATATTTTCTCTCCATAATGAGATAAGTAATACAGCAGAAGCGATAAGGAAAGGAAAAAGTTAAGCATGTTGCAAGAGGTAATAAAGGGATGCTTCCAACTCTCCACAGAAAGGTGAAAAAGTCATGGTAGGGCTCTCATTAAAGAAGCTGATTAAGGATCAAGTGCTTGGAACTGCTAATAGATAGTGGCTCCCAAATGGTTTGCCGTTGTGACCCCATTTTGAGATTTAAATATAATCTCAAAATCCCCGACAGCAGAAAGATAATGCAAAATACATATAATTGTTAGTGGGAGGGGGAGGAACAGAGAAAGAGGCAGGGTACTCAAGGCAAAAGTCTTTTGGCGTACGCTCAATTGTGGGGATGACTCGGGGAAGCAGTAAGAATCCACAAGCTAAGAGTGCCTGTCAGGGTAGAGTTGTGGCCCAACTGGCAGTGGAAGCCTAGACCTTAGGGGCGGGAAACCGGTAGAATCCGGTATCCGATAATGCCGGTACCGGGCGTACCGGCATTATCGGATTCGACCCGGCAATCCAGACCGGGTACCGGATTCTGGGGTACCGGATTTTTTTTGCATTGCAGCCATTTAAAAATGGCTGCAATGTAAAAAACCTGCCCCAGCAAAAAAGTTTTTTTTT
>QEPC01000241.1:333814-362101 GCA_003113815.1 Sphenodon punctatus | reverse complement strand
GCCCCATTGAAACCAATGAAATAAATCCGGTACCGGCATACCGGATTTAATCCGGGAATCCGGTTTTCGCAGAACCGGTAACCGGTAAATCCGGTAGCCGGTAATGGGCCCGGGGTCCCACCACTACTAGACCTCTATCATCATAGGGCGCCGAGCGGATTGTACTGCACCTTTCCCCAATATCCCACACCAAGCACCCTCTGCTAGCACAAACCACAAGGTCAGGGAGGGAGCATGTGGGTAGTGAGAAGCGGGAGACAAAGGGGGTCCCGAAAGTGAGGAGGAGGACGGGGACTGCAGCTAAGCTACCACCCCCGGAGGTGCCCCCCCCCAGGTAGGGAAAAGGGGCTCACACCCACTTGCATGTCTTCCACTCACTCACTCACTCACCCAGGGAACACAGAACAGGAACACAAGCACTCACCTTTCACATCGTTTCCACACAGCACATGCAGTACAGGAACTTCCAGAAAACCAACAAGAGGAGGGGAGGAGGGCAGGTAATAGCAAGAAGGCAAGAGCACTCAAGAGCAGCACACAGCAAGGGGCCAGTCTTTCCAATCACCAGCGCTGTGTATTCAGCAGTGCCGGCTTTTCAAGAGTTTGCCACGCGCCCCTGCCACACCTGAAGGTGTGCTGAACGGCGCGGCGCTGGTAACTTCGCCCCTGCATTCTGTGTTCCGGTGGGGGATGGCCCCGTGGCACCATCTTGTCGGGGGGCCTGTGTTGCCACCGGAGCTTGTGGTGCTGCGCCAGGGGGGCTCGCTGCCAGTGAAGCGGAGACCTGACACCGGGGAGACCCCCGTATGCGGGGACGGCTCCAACCCCTGACAATAATAGCAATCCAATCCTCAGAACTCAATCCAATCCTCATTTAGCAGGAACCCACTTGAGGTCCTGGCCCAGTTTGGGAACCTCTGCTTTAAGAGATTAATTAAGCAACCTTTCCCACATGAGAAGTTTGAGGCTACAGGTACTGTATACTTCACCCATTCCTTTTTGGTGTAAAAACTAAAGTAGTTATATTTTCTGCCTACTTTATTATTAATTAATTATTAATTATTATTATTAAGCATTTATATAGCACCAGCAATGTACCTGGCACTACAGTTGTAAGACAGAGACACGGTCCCTGCCCCAGCGGGCTTACAATCTAAGCGAGACAGTGGGGGGAGGGGAGACAGAGTGGGGGGAAAAGAGGAAGCGACAAGAATATATACATGAACTCGTGAGGTCTCAGGTACACGTGCTTGGCTTAGTTACAGACTGTTTGGTTGCAAATTTTGTCCTTTGCTATCAGCCCAGGACAAAGCAAAGCACTCTCAGAAACGAGGGGATATTTATACTGATAATGGATGGAGGGGAGGCATTCCACATAACGACAGCTGGAAAGGAGCAGGAACTCCCAGAGTGCAAGCAGGCAGGGATTGCTGCACAAAACAAAAACCCAGAGAGAAATGAGGCAAGTACAAGACTTACAAGCGAGAGACAGAGAAGTTGGGAGCCTTGCCAGCAAAAGAGGCATGCGGAAATCACACAGGTCAAGGGAGTGAAGATCTGGGGTCTGCCTGCTCTTGCTGAAGGGTTGTGCGATGGGCTGGGTAGACTGTAGAATTCCAAGGAGAGGTGCAGTTGGGGACAGATTTGGATGATCAAATGGTGATGATCCCAAAATGAATGGAGCAGGTTTTTTAGGCAGGGGCCCAACAAGGGAACCAACTCCTGTAGCAGGGGAGTCCGGGAGGAAGATTTGGAAAACAACTGGAATGCTGGTAAGGTCAGGCAGCACTAAGGATAGGAGAGCCCCCGAAGGAGCGGTGTTTTCAGACCACCCTGGCAGATTCTTCAGCACTAAGATTAAAATGTCAGGGAAGGACTAGAGATAGGGTGAGACCATACCTCCCCTTTAAAAGAGGACACTTATGAAAAATGCATGGTGCAGGGCTGCACTGGAACCAATGCAGCCACGCAACATCTATTTTTCATAAGCGTCCTCTTTTAAAGAGGAAGTATGGCACCCTAGCTAGAGACCACAGAGAGGGAGACACCCAGTGAGGCCAAGGCCATGAGATAAGACATTGAAGCCAGGGTAGAGACTCTGAAGAGAGAAATGCTTGGGCAATCAGACTAAGGATCCCAACAGCAACAGACCAGGACCATCCCTCTGGAAGGGGGACTGTGTACTGTACCTCTCAGGCAAAGGACCATGGGCAGAGGTGTTGGACTGAATGACTGAGGCATTAGAAGAGCAATTCCCTGGAAGCAACATCAGCGAAAGAGGAAAGATCCCACTGGGTGGAGGTCCAGGACAGGAAGAAAAGCTGCACAGGACTGGTGATGTAGAACAATGAGTTCAAAGCCTGATCCTGCAAGTACTCATAACATGGCTGACACATGACATATACCATTAACAGCATAGAGATAGTTTTTTACACTAAGAGTGCAATATTCTGTCTGGCCAAACTCCCACAGACTATAATGGTGGAGACAAAGTAATTCGAATGATATCTTTTACTGGACATGTGCATGCTTTCAGACCTCACAGGGTCTTTCTCTCAGGCAAGGATCCCACTTGCCTGAGGAAGGACCCTGTGAGGTCTGAAAGCATGCACAATTCCAAAAATAGTTGGTTCAATAAAAGATATCATTCAAACTACTTTGTCTCCACCTCGGTCACTCAGGACCGACATGGCAACGACACTCTCTCTGGATTGACTTTAATGGTAGGAGATTGTTATGTAAGTAAAAAAATTCTTGTTCCTTTCCTCATTTCTAGGATAATAAGATTCTCCTTTTCTGTGCCCTGTGCAGTCTGACAGTCAAGCACTGATGCCTCTAATATAAAAAGGGAAATTTGCTTCATCCATGACTGCTGTTCTCAGTGTTTTGAGGAGGAATCCCAATGAAACAGTACCAAGGAAAAACAAACATTACTTTGATATTTCTGAAATCCATTTCCATTCCTGGTGTAAGGAAAATAAACCTAAGAAAGGCAGCTGTGAGAAATTTATCTCAAGAGAAAGGCCCTTTTCAAACGGATACCCCCCCACCCCCTCGCCCAAGTGTGCAGGTGGGGGTGGGGGGGTTCCATTTGAATGCTTCGGCAGATGCGGGGGCGATGGGTGGGCATCCGTGCAAAAGCTGCGACCAGTGGGTGGGGGTGCATGCTCTCCACCCACCTCCACCCATCACCCACGCATGGAGCAACGGGCGCCAATGCCGGATGCTTCGCGCATGGAGATAGGTGGAGGTGAGTGAGGGTCCATGGGAGCACACCATACATACCTCCCACCTATCCCCCCACGCACTTGTGCCCGTTTGAAAAGGGACAAAGACATTTAACCATATTTTCTTCCAGTAAGGACTTACCGAGTAGAGACATGAAAGCAAAAGTATACTAGGTGATCTATTCTTTTCTCTTAAGTAAGACAGGATCAGGGAACATGACGGGAGCTGGGGGAAAACAACAGGGAATGGATCCCCCATTGCGACCCGTTGGGTGCTACTCCCAAGCCACTGTGATTGGCCAGTGTCAGAGACAGGATGCTGGGCTAGATGGACCATTGGTCTGACCCAGTATGGCACTATTTATGTTCTTATTATTTACAGTTTTATTGTTCTGCAGTAGCAGCTCTAGACTATAGTTTTAGTAGAGTAAGAACTTTTGTTCAAAGCCTGTTTATTTAGGTACTTGTAACTTCACAAAGAATGTCACTGGAATTAAAACGTTTCTATATTATTCTGGGCCATGTTTACCCATTTTGAGTTAAAAACTTAAGAATATTATATTCCATGGATATTTTTGCTCATAGAAGGGGCAGGGTTGCTTGTAAGTGGTTCCATTTCTTTCTGATGCTGACCTAAAAGTAAAACTGCACAGTTTATCATTTGCCCTAGGGGATTCTCTTATATGCTATGGCAGCTGTACCAAGTACTAGAACAGCATGCGCACAACCCCTGCATGCTCCTCACACAGAAGAAATGGAAGCACCACATAATATTTCATGATTTCCTGCTGCTCCACTACTAATAATTTCACTAGGCCTGAAACGACAAATTGCAGTGAATGCTGTTTCTATTGGAAACAGGTCATTCACTTCCATTCGTGTGAAGAGGAAACTTACTGGCTTTTTCCTATCTGCTTGAATGCAACATGAACTGAGCTGCTACCAACTTTAGCAGCTTATGTTTTATATACTGGCTAAGTAACGTAAAAATGCTGGAAACGGACACAAAATGAGTCTCAAAGGTTCAAAAAAAAGTTCAAAAAAATCCTGGACAGTAAGTCTCAGAAAGTCCCCAAAGTCCTGAAAAGTCTGCAAAAGTCCTGGACAGTAAGTCCCAGAAACTCCTGGAAAATCACAGACAATCCTGAAAAGTGATGGAAATGACAGAAAATTGCCAGCACCAATCCCACAATGGAAGAAACACATAATTGCTGACCAATGGGGAAATATGAATGGTTGCAAGCGCTCCCAAAAGGCAGGTTTTCTGACAGGAGGAGAACAGTTGCCTTCATCTTAGTACTAAATTTCACTACTGATATCGCTATTAATAAAATTTTGAAAACATTGTCATACAGGTTTGTGATCAGCATGGGAGTGTGTGGCAAACACTACAAAGAACTGAAAGGCACGAAGAAGGCAAAGTGCAAATAATCATGATAGCACTAAATTAACGCTAAGAAAGTAAGAGTCTAACACTCCCCCTCCTGCCTATCCAGAAAACTTTGCACAAAGATATCCAGGATGCATTATACGCCACCTGATTAGTCTATGATGTAATTCGTATCAACCATGTACATTTTATTTGGGGAAAAGCTGGTGGGAGTATCTACTCCAACATGCCAGAACGAACTGTTGTACAACTAATTAGGCAAACACGATGATGTCAGTGATTTCCCCATTTGTTGGCAGACCGCATGTTTATCGTAACATCCAGTAACATCCTTAGTAGTTTCCTATGCTGAATAAAAACCTCCTCCAATGAGACTGCATAGAAGAATAAGCAGAGGATTAAGAAGAGCTCCAACTCCAATATCGTTATCCGTAGCTTGGATGTATAGCACCCAATGACTGAAAGGAACTGCTGCACAGTAACCCTAGGTGATCTGCAGTAGAGGTGCCGTGGTAACTCTGAAGGGGTACATCAGAGGTGGAGAACCTCTAGTCCATGTCTGGCTTTTATTTGGCCCCTTTCCTGGATCCAATCCCAACCTTCAAGCACTGAAAGAGTGAGCTCAGGGGAAGGGAGTGAAGATGAGAGCATGCACTTAAGGATAGGGAAGGGATCCATAGCATGGATCTGGACCCTTTCCCGCCTTCCCCCATCCTGAGCACTCCCCTTAAGCACCCCTGCCCCCAATTCCTATCTGACATGTGGAGTTTGTACTAATTTTCAAAGTGGCCCACAGGAAGGAAAAGATTCCCCACACCTGATGTACACTTATAAAATTCACATTTTAACTCATTGGTTATTATACGAGCAATACTATATCCCATCTTTCCAAAAAATACAAGCATAATAAATATTTGCTATTCTGCTACACTAGTATGCAAGCAAAAGTTCTCAATAAAAGCTATTTTGAAAATCTTTTTTGAGACAAATAGTAAAACTGTCAGGTGACAATTCTCATATAGCCCACAGCAACAGTCTCTGTAGACTCCAACAATATGTTCATAGTTACTAGTGTTGGGGGGCTTTAATGACATCTGTCTTACTTGATTTATGTTGCTTTGAGTGAAGCAGAAAGATCCTTTTGATGACAGCCAGTGTTCCTTAAATCAGATCAAGAAAAACAGTGTAGCACATCCATCAATATGAACAATTAACTTCAAGATCAATTGCTTATTAATGGATAACATAGGATTTATTGCACCCAAAGGAGTTGCTACTAAGGTCCAATCCTCTCAGGTTGTAATAAAGCTCCTTCTGCTAAATAAAAGAACAATGAATGAAGAAGATAACAGCTACCTGAAGTGTACAATACACTCCAAATGTATAAACTGACTGTATAATTTTAATCAAAGTTAGCTTTATTAATGCCACATCATCATAGTCCAATTAGAGTGTGTTCTCACAAGCATGATTTCTATGGGGTGGTTAGTTTACAGGACTTTTTGTGTGGTAAAAAGAGCCCCAAGCAGCCCAGAAATTTGTATCTGAGCCCAGCCTGAACCCATCTGCATTTGGCCTGACCCAAGCCTGGCCCCAATGCAGTCAGGCTCTCCTAGACCTGGGCCAAAGGTGCCCCCTGCTCCCCAGCTTCCAGAGCACCATAATGGATGTAAACAGACAGCAGATCCAGGGGTGCCCACAGATATCCCCATCACCCCCAGGTTTACCAGTCCATCTGAAGGACACTGCCAGATGTGTGCTGCAGAGCAGGCTGGGGCTGCTTCAGTGCAGCCCATGGCATGCTCCACAAGATCCCAGAGCACGCCACATTGAGTGAGCTAGCCAAACACGGGGCAACAGCCGAACGCAGCGTTGCTGCCCATCTGTTGGGGAGACTCACAGTGAAGCTCCACGCCCATCCATCTGTTGCTGCATTCAGCACCATGGAGTCACGGGCACCAGCCTGGAGCATCAGGTGAGCACCCGCAACTCTATGGTGCGGAGGGGGGGGAACGGGCGCACAGGCAGACCACAACCTGGTGACACCACCAGACCACAACCTGGCGACACTACCCGTCTGTCCATCTGAAATCACCCAATGTCACAGACCTCTATAAGAGGTGTAGTCAAGGCATTCCTCCCTATCCCCGCTTCTTCAAACATGTTCATGTCCCATAAAATCATAACACTCTAGGAGGGGGGGGGGCGAGGAGGGAGGACTGCCCACAGCTAGGGAACTGTAGCAATGTAGTTTGGGGCTAAATATTAGGAAAAACTTCCTAACTGTAAGAACTGTTTGCAAGGACTCATGCTTAGTATGTTTTCCTCATTCAATGCAATGGATTAAGCTGTCCTAAGAGGTTGTGGAATTTCCTTCCTTGGAGGTTTTCAAAACCCAAATGACCCTTCCAACCCTAAAATTTGATGATATTCTTTGTTCCCCATGCTGTATTAGTAACAAAGTGAGAAAAAGTTCAAATAAACGACACTGCCCTTGGCAATTATTAAGGGCCCCACTGAATAGTTCTTCCTGATGAACTTGACAAGTTGTCACTTCTTTTACAAATAAGATCCGCAGTGGATTCCACGTAAGTTGAAGTTGCATAACTTTTTGCAACATTTTTGTTACGCTAGAAAAAAAATGTGTTTTCCTCATCCATGGGACTCGCAAATGACTTGAATAAGGCAAATTCTGAACACTGATAACTTGAATTTTTAAGGTGTATAGAGTATACAGAGCCAACAGGCATTTTTAGACACACGTTAAAGTTCTGGATTTTTCAATCTTCTGGGTTTACAAGTCCACAAGTAAGTTCTGGATTCATTTTGCACACACACACTGTCCTGAGGCAGTTCCTGGATGCATTCTTCACACAAACACTGCCCTGAGGCAGCCTAAAGTAGCTGCAGTTGTAAACGTGACAGGCTGCCATGGAAACCAAGTTACCACAGCTGCCTGGAGCAAAGCATTTTACCAGGATAACTTTTTACACACAAAAGTTCTGGGAGAAGTTTCACACAGAAGTTCAAAGATCCAGATGTTTAAGATCTGGGTGAGTGATTTAGACACACAGAAAGTTCTGGATGCTACAGCAAGCATCCAAAAGAAATGCATGTCTAAAAACACCCACATGGTGTAGTGGATAAGGTACTGGACTTGGATCTGGGAAGCCAGGGTTTGAATCCAGCCCTAGCCATGAACTCACTGGGTGGCTTTGGGTAAATCACAATCTCTCAGCCTCAGTTCCCCATCTGTAAAACTGGAATGTGTGTATCTGTCTCTCCCTGTGTTCCCCTCCCCCTTGTGCAACTTAGACTGTAAGCCCACTGGGCAGGGACTGGTCTCTGAAAATCTGTGATTGTAAAGTTCTGCATACGCCTAGTAGTGCTACAAAAACTATTAGGAGGAGTATACCCAGACAGCTAAAAATATCTATACCTCTGAACACAATGATCCTTTGGCAGCATGTGATTAAATTACTGTAGTCTCTACTTTCTACGGTAGCAGTGTAATACAGCAGTGCCCCCATCTCCTGCCTGCATTGCAAGCCCTTCTGATCAGATGAGTGCCAGGGAACAGAAGTGCTATGCATTGCATTGCAAGCTTGGAGGTATTGATATTATTAGCTGGGAAGGTAAAGTAGTACTTCAATAAAACTTACACTGCCTCAAATTTTCTCTGCATAGAACTGAATTTTTAATAAATCAAGCTTTTGCAGAGGTCCCACAAAATTCAACTAACAGGACTCCACTGTATTTTAAGATTGACATAATTTGCAGAAGAAAGAGTGTTTGGATTCCAAACATTTCTAAACTGAGCTAGATGCAAAACATTCACCACCCCTAATGAAGAAAAATAATAAATTGTTTCCCAGGCCAGAAGATACTGGGAAAAGTGGGCACAGGCAATACACTTAAATCCTGCAATTCAGTACCCTTCTCAGGTGACTCACTAGCAATTAATTAGGGGAATGTCTCTGAGGAAATGGAGAAAGCTACCGTCATCATATTATTTCTGCTTTGCTCTCCCAGGTTCTAGCAGATTATTGGAAACTATGAAGTGTAAAAATAATTAAGTTATAAAAACTACTTGACAGTTGAATCTTATCTATAACTCCCTTGGAGGCTCTTGTCTATGGCACAAACATGGTTTGATTATTGATCGTGGAACACAAATCAAGAAGCTCAAAAACTGCAAACAAAGTAGACCACTTTTAAACCAAATTCGTCTTCTGTCTTGAATGAAAACATTTTACAGGCTTAAAATATCACCCTGTCTTATTCCCATCCACTGAGATCGATGAATGATGGCATTGACACAGGCCTATGTTAGTCTTATGCTCATCAAGTAGATTTCAGAAGGGTCCCTTCAGATTAATAAATTTTCACAGTAGGCTGCAAATCAATCATTACTTCCTGCTCCAAATGCTTTCGAGTAACTCCATACTGACATGTACTGAATAGGGAATAAGGCCACAAAGCTACTATTTAGCAATTCCTGGTTCCCAGGCACTGTAACAGGGAACAGAAAAACAGGGGCACCCTCCAGAGGAGGAAGAACTGGCTATAAAGGCCCGTGACAGCTTGTGCCACACATGAGGGATGTAGAATAGTTAATACTGGTTTATTAGATGCTATTTTAATCTCTCACACCATGGAGCATAAGAAGATGGTGGAAGAATCCAATACTAGCTGCCACAACATCATGCTGATTTTCATTAAATTTGTTGAAAGGGGGCTCAGCATGGCATTATTAAACTACTTTCAATGGCAAATCACTAAAATGGCTCATCTATTTATAGCCATCATACTCAATCATTATTATTTTTATAGTGACACCGGTTACTGCTGCTATAGTTAAGGGGACTCTCACTTTTGCCTATATAAGCCATGTATTTTTAAGGTCTTCTAGCTCAACAATTTTTAAAAGTTTTCTCATCTGTAATCGAACAGCAGAGGTAAACAGAAGTTGTTTACAAAATAAAGATTATTGATGTCTGATCCTGAATTTATTAAACATTCCCAGCTGTCAGTATTTATTGTATTCAAATTGATTTTTGCATTCAGTAACTCAGACACAAACTTGATTTGTCACCACACTCCCCCATTGAGACAAAGAGACTGATATGGGTTATAAACTGGCCGCACTCTTTATTCAACAAACCAATAAATCAGGCCAGTGAGTAATTGCACAAGAAATTTGGGTCCAGTATGCTAGCTACTTATTTAACTTATTAGCTTGGGTACTGATCTGGATATGCCCTCCAGTTTCAGTACCTCTCAAAAACATCATCCCCCTTTCGACAGCACCCTGGCTCTGACCGAACAGGGGGAAACAACAGGTCCAACTCAGGGCACGAGTAAGGAGGTAAGTGCCCGCAAGGTCTGAGGACAGCGCATGTCCTTACTACCCTGCTAAGACAACCCCTCCCCAGGAGTCCTGACCCCAGTGCATGCTGTGCACCGCAGTTACACTAGGTATCACCTCCCCATCTTTTAAGGAGATGGCTCTTACTACCCTATTCTCATCCTATTTAACCTAATTTAGCATACTGGACCCCTGCTGAGTGCGACATTTTTTCCACAATACATCCTTAACAACAAATTCTGTTCAGTTCAATCCTCAACCAACTTGTTCTGATTGTTAACTGACATACTCAACCTTTGTACTACTAACCACATTAATTCGTGTTGCCAATTATGATTAAGATTAAACAGTATTCCAATCTGCCGATTAAGCCGCATGAAAACCTATTTATCCTACTCAACACTGTGAAGGAGGCAAAAAACGGTTCATTGAAACAGGCTGCCCGTTAAAAATTCCTCCTTGGCTCCTCTATCGGCAACCAGAATTATTCCCACAGTGCTAGAGGGGAGGTGGGTGTGGCTGACTCTCTGCCTGCTTCCTCTGAATGCCGCTTCACGCGGCTCCCGCAGATCCACCCCTGCTAAAGGGGGCGTAGTTCAGTCACTCTGCCCGCGCAACGCCCATGCGCATGCGCCCCCCCCCGGGCTAGTTGCCCAGAGCAATCTTTTCAAATCGCTGCTGCAGCAAACTTCCCCCTGCAGCTCTGTGCCCCCGCAAGTGGGGTGGGGGTGGGCTCAACAAATTCCCATCACCGCCACGAGGTTGGCGAAGGGGACTTTTCAGAAGCAAATGTCAGCTTGTACAGCAAAATCTGCTTGGGATTTTGAAAATATATCGGACAGTAGTCTGCAGTATCACGTGAGTCACCTGCTTGTCAGTTCGGTGGCTGTCACTTCTGCCTTGAGACTAGACTTGAAACAGAAAATCTTGGTGAGTGCTGCTTCCATCAGAAGCCAGGCATTAGCAGAGATTCACACGATACGGGAACTTACTGACTATCCCGCTGTTTTAGCCATTTTCCAACATTTTTTGCACATTGAACAGAGCTACAATTACCCAGTTCAAGTCCCAGGTGTGCCCCATGTGCGCCCCCACGGGCTGTGGAGATGAAAACATACTGGATAAGTACCAGTGAAGTGCTGGAAATTGCTAAAAATGCTGTAAAACTGCCATAAAACTGTCATAAAATTCCCAGAAAGTGACAAAAAGTTCTTGAAAGTGACAAAAGTGATGAAAAAAATGGTGGAATCATCAGAAACCTGGGGAAGGTCAGCGACATAGCCCGGACTAAGACTCGTCCAGCAGGGCTAATCCAGGATAACGTGTACCCTCCTGTCTATTAGGCACTGCCCAGCCAAGTTATGAGGCAAGGCTGAAAGATCAGGCTCAAAGGAGCTCACTCACCCCGGCTACCAAACAGCTGATTGGGGCGGGGAGGGGGAGGCTGGAGGAGTGCGCTTACCCAGTCCTACCAAACAGCTGATCAAGGGGGCCTAGAGGAGTGTGCTTCACTGGGGGCCCTGATCAGCTGTTTGGTGCATACATCTGGGCTGGGTGAAGGCACTCCTCTGGGTCCCCCCCCCAATCAGCTGTTTTGTGGACTGGGTGAGTGCGCTCCTCCTGAGCCCCCTAATCAGCTCTTTGGTGGCAGGACTTCTGAGGGCTTGATCTTGCTGGAATCCTGTCCAGTGAGGACAGCTCCTTGGCCAACCCATTGTGTGGAGAGACTCACCTGAACTACTTTTTCTCTCTCTCTCTCTTAGTTTGGGACCAACACAGCAACCACCCTCTCTCTAGGTTACCTCTATGGTAGTATGGTCCAACTCTAAAGGGATGTTTTCACTTAAACTTAAGAGCCTGAAGTCACCATCAGAAGTTATTTGATAAAAAGGTACCATCTTAACTACTTTGGGCCAGATCCTAACCCTTGTGGCCCCTCTTTATCTCCTGTTTCTCTCATATTTGGGATGAACACAGCAATCACAGTCACTCTATATACTTAGGTAACTTGTTACATTCTTTCTGGGTAGTCTTGTTAACCTCAGCTTCCTAATATAAAATATTGATGATTACTTCAACTGCTATGGAAGTCATAATTCACACTTTATTTTTACAAGTGTAACTATCAGTCATGGAAGAACCGTTAATAAACAGATTGTGAGCCACTCTGAGCTGCTCTGTGAACAGGAGGGGGCTGGATAGAAGAATACTGAATAAAAATAAATAAAATAAATAAATAAATATGGTGCCTACCTAAAAAAGGAATGTAAGATCCCATTCGTACACGTGGAGCTCACAACTTTTTGCCCATTAGAAATATCTTTAATGTTTTATGAATCTGAGCCATCACAAGTCTTGCATTTAAATGTGTATAAATGGCAATTAATACTGGCCGACCGCTGAGTTTAAATTGATTACTGTGTCTCGTTTTGTGATAGTCTCAAATTTATCTGTATAAGAACATAAGTTCTGCAAAAATAAATTGACTTTCTAAACAGCAAGATGTGAGGAGCTTAAGCAGCTGGATGCTAGAGGCACATGCCAAATTCTCATTGCTAAAAATGTTGCAGCAGTTTTCTGCATAAAGATTGTCATGATTTTAAGGACAGAAACAGATTATTTTTCATTTTCTGTTCACATCCTGACATTCAGATCAAAGGTTCAGCACATCGTAAAAAGGTAGAAAACAGGCAGAAAGCAAGGTCAAAACAACCTACTAAATGAATAAATAATCAACTAGAAATCAAAATAACACAACAATGAAAACAAAAGAGATTGTTCGGAAAACTGAGGGGGGGATTGAAAGATTACTGCAGAGTTTAATTTATTGTTTATGAAATTCCATTTAAAAATGCATTTATCTTCTTATCTTCATTGCTTTTGTTTTAATGTGTTTGAGTTCTCAAGTAGGGCTTTCTCCAGCAGAATACTTTTCAGATTGGGTTGTTGGCACAGGGTCCAGATATCACATGGTTGTTCCTTCATTTTACTGCATTCATTTCTCTCATTCATTGAATATAGCCAGAGAGAAACAAGACTGCAGAACAGCAAGCAGAGGAGATTCACTCGTAATATTTTTTATTATGGATTTGCCAAGCATGTATCCCATCTGAAACCACAGCTTTTGCTCAGAAAGTATATCCCAGATTGGCCATCTAGGAGAGAGCAAAATCCTAACACCTATTCTTATCCCCAAGCCTTTAAATCAAGCACTGTCTTGATCTATCTACTGAATTTATATGGCTTGGATTACCATAGAATCTGAGTGTCTCTTAATTTTGTAATGATTTATATCCTGACAATGCCCCCAGGTGGTATGGAAGTTGTATGAATGCCTTTTTACAAAAGGGGTCATTAAGTCACAAAGACAAAGTACCCTGGTTAAAGGTACACAGAGCAAGGAACAAAACCCGCCTTGGGTCATTCTCATCGTAACCAAGCCAAGTACGTGTACCTGAGACCTCGCATCTTCATGAATGTTAGACCCCTTGTCTTTCCTTCTGTTCCCCTTCCTATGTCTCTCCCCCAGCTCCTGTCTCTCAGATTATGAGCCCTAGGGGGCAGGGACCATGTCTATTTTATTACTTTGTAAAGTGCCAGGTACACTGCTGGCGCTATATAAATGTTTGTTAATAATAATCTAACTCCAAGGTTAGCGTCCTAACCACCATAATAATCATGCTTTCACTTTTGTCTCTAAGATATTGGTGGCTGGGACAGGGCTGGGTCCAGGAAAATACCAACTGTATGATTGCAAGAGCCCCCCAATCTGTGAGGTCCATGAAAAACCTCAACGTGGCAACATGAGTGTGAGAAGCACTGGTATAAAACATAAGGCCACAGAACCACAATCACAGGGAGCTTTATGGAGGTTCCACAGCAATTCACAAGGGCACACCAAAACATGGGTCCCATGAATAACCTAGAAATAACATATGCAGAACATATCCTGCAATGAAAGGGATGTTATGATGTTAATTGAGTATCAATTACAGTAATGCTTTCTTTTCTCTAATGGGTGAATCTGTCAAACATTAAGAACAATTTTCCACAGGGACCTCCCTGGACCCAGCTGAAAGGAGGATTCAATCCCCCAAACGCCAAAAGAACGGAGAAGCCCTCAGCTTAGTGCAAAAGTCGGAGAATTTAGCCCTAAGAGCAGAAGAGGAGGCCAGCTCATAATGAACATCAAATTTATGCTAATTTATAATGCAGCAATCATAGCAATAATCACCAGTGTTTGAACTTTTTTCTAATTACATATAATTGGAATTCAATCGCCTAAAAATATATTTAAACTTTACCTAATGATGCCTTCCCTTTGAAGCATTAAGTGGGATTAGACCTTTTGTTTACCTAGCTTGCTAGATCATTTATAAGAAGAAGAAAGTCCTCTTACATGGTGGGATCACTTATTAACCTGGAATTGTTACCGTTTTGGCCAGTTGGGGGATAAGTGTTGGATTGTGCAACAGTCACAAGTAAAAGCCCATTGCAAGCCCTGCAAGCTTAATATGGGGCTTGTCCAGTAGGGGGAGGGTCAAGGGATGAAACAGGGTTTTCCCCCCCTCCTTGTCTCCTCTCTTCTCCTCTTTCTGTCCTCCATCCTGTCCCATGTACTCTGTACAGTTGTCATGTATCCTGTATATAGGCATAGCAGGGTGTGAGATTTCTAGTCGCCAAGTCGCCATTGGCGACCAGAAAGGAGAATTGGTTACCTACCTTCGGTGAATTCCTTTCTCTCATATCCCTGCATACTCCTCCAGCTGGGTAGTTCCACCGTTGACCGCCAGGAGGCAGATGAGCTTTTTTCTTCTCTGCGCCTGCATCACGGTGCTACCCGGCTCCAGTGCCAGTCCGTTGCAAGCTGAACTCTCATCGTATCTAGTGATTATAACTCAACAACCTTATAACAACTAATCAACATTAACGAACTTAACTTAGGTAATACGAAGTAGGACTCTAAGAAGAGCCTAACCCCTTTTGTGGGTACTGATACCACACCCCCTGCTAGTCATGCTGCTGCTCGGCAGGGAGGGGCGGAGGAGTATGCAGGGATATGAGAGAAAGGAATTCACCGAAGGTAGGTAACCAATTCTCCTTTCTCCTCATACCCGTCATACTCCTCCGGCTGGGATGTACCCAAGCAAAGTGTCCCGATTTAAGGGTGGGAGCTAGCAGCACTGGGGGTGTCCAGTACCGCCTGCAGTACCCTTCTGCCAAAGGCAGCTTCTGCAGAATGGAATATATTAATTTTGTAATGCCTAACGAAGGTATGTATGGAAGCCCACGTGGCTGCTCTGCATATCTCTTCGTACGAGGCTTTTGCTCTGAATGCGTAAGTGGCTGCGCTTCTCACAGAATGAGCCCAGATTTGAAGGGGGGGAACTCTACCCTTTGCCTTGTAAGCCTCAGTTATGCTTAGTTTTAGGCACTTTGAAATTAAGGTTTTTGTTGCTTTATGACCCTGTTGGCTCTTTCTGATGTTTACAAACAAGGCTGTGGATTGCCTAAATCCTTTGGTTCTCTCTAGGTATATTTTTAAGGCCCTCCTTACAGCTAGCTTATGCCAGGCTTTCTCTTTGGGATGTGTCGGTCTGGGGCAAAATGATGGTAAGATGACCTCTTGTGCCCTATGGAAGAGAGAATTTACCTTAGGTAAAAAGGCTTCGTCTAGCCTTAGAGTGACCGATTCCTTCTGAAAAATACAGAAGTTCTCCTCCATAGACAGAGCTCCCAGTTCTGACACCCTCCTCGCTGATGTGAACGCTACAAGAAAAATAACCTTTAACGTTAAAAAAAATACAGTGAAATTTGTTTTAGCGGTTCAAATGGAGGCTTGGTAAGTGCCTCCAGAACCAGGTTGAGGTCCCAAGATGGTACTCTGTGTATCACCGGGGGAGCTAAATTCCTTGCTGCTCTCAAGAACCTCTTAACGTTCTTGTGTGTCGAGACTATTCTGTTGGCTACTGATCTAAGCACCGAGTCTATGGCCGCTGCTTGTCTAGCCAGAGTGTTTGCCCTGAGACCCTTATCTAGACCCATTTGCAAGAACTCGAGGACTTGTGCTACCCCTGCCTTGGTTGGATCTTGGTCCCGTTGCATAGACCACGCTGCAAAAGTCTTTCAGGTGGCTCTACAGCTTCGCCTGGTGGCAGGTCTTCTGGAAAGTTGAATTGTGTTCAGAATGGATTCCGAATAACCCCTTGCTCTCAGTGCGGATCGTTCAAGTTCCACGCAGTCAGATTTAACGTTTGAATCTCTGAGCAAGCTACCGGTCCCTGTGTAAGTAGGGATGGTATGAGGGGAAGCCTTTGGTACTGCGCATTGCTTCGCTCGATTAGTTCTGAAAACTATGGCCTCCTGGGCCACCATGGAGTTATCAGTAAGAGATGTGTGTTCTCTCTGATTGCTCTGGTTAGTGTCTTCTGGATTAGTGGGATGGGGGGGAAGGCATATAATAGTCCCTTGGGCCATGGGCTGTTTAGCGCGTCGGTCCCTTCCGCTTCTCTTCACCGAGAGCGGGAGATGAAGCAGGAAACTTGCGAGTTTTCCCTGGTGGCAAACAGGTCCATCAGTGGGAGACCCACCCACTTCACTAGACACTGGAATACTGATCTGTCTAGAGACCATTCGTGTGGGTCGAGTGTCTGTCGGCTCAGGTAGTCTGCGCGTGTGTTCTCCTGTCCCTTGATGTGGAGGGCTTTTAGCGAGGCTAGGTGTAACTGAGCCCATGAAAACAATCTGGTTGCTTCCCGATGCAACTCCCTCGATCTCGATCCCCCCTGGTGATTGACGTAAGTCTTTGCCGCCACGTTGTCCGTATATACCAGGAGGTGTTGAGAGAAAGGTTGGATAGAGGTGTTGAAGTGCCAGCCGGATGGCTTTCAGCTCGAGAAAGTTTATTCTCTTCGTCGCATCCCTCTGGAACCAGAGGCCCTGAGTCGTGTGGGGCCCTGAGTGAGCTCCCCAGCCCATGAGGCTGGCGTCTGTCGTTACTACTATTCTTGCTGGTTCGGAAAGAGGTACCCCTTCTAGGAAGGTTTTTGGCTTTAACCACCAGGACATTGAGACTTTTAAGTCCTGTGGAATGGAGACCCACGGATTGAGACCTAGTGTGAGCTCTCTTTGCAAACCCCTGAGCTGCTTCTGCAAGGGGCGAAGGTTGAAGCGATCCCATGTCACCTGTCCCATGCAGGATACTAAGAGGCCTAGCAGGGTTGCTAGGGGTTTGAGTCTCATGCGGCTCCGACCTCTGAGGAGGTGGATTAGTCGATGGATCTTTTCCCTCCTGTCGACTGGGATGAATGCGCGGTCTAAGGAGGTATCTATTAGGATTCCTAGATGTTCCAACTTCTGTGTTGGGGTTAGGTGGCTCTTTTCCCTGTTTATGAGGAATCCGTGTTTCTCTAAGTAGAGAATGACCCAGTTGAGATGTTCCTTCACCCTGTCGGGGGAGCTGCCCCTGATCAGGAGATCGTCGAGATATGCGTAAATATGTATTCCCCTGCTGCGTAGGTTGGCTATCAGCGGGGCCAGGATCTTTGTGAACGTTCTGGGTGCTGAGGAGAGACCGAATGGTAGAGCTCTGAATTGCCATTGTTGTTTGTTGTAGGCAAACCTTATCCATTTTCTGTGGGGGCCCCAGATTGGTACATGGAGATAGGCCTCCCTTAGATCTAAGGACGTCATCCAGTCTCCGCTCTGTAGGCTCTGACATACTGAGATCGCTGTTTCCATCTTGAACCTGCGGCGTTTTACATATTTGTTTAGTGCCTTTAGGTCCAGGACCGCTCTCCATTTGCCGTCCTTCTTGGCGACCAGGAACATGATGGAATAGATTCCTGAGAAACGGTCTTGATCTGGTACTTGTTCGATTGCCTTGGTGTCCTGCAATCTCTTGATCTCGTTCAGCATAGCCTCGTGTTTTTGTGGGGTTTTGGAGACTGGCGATGGTATGAAGTGTTGTCTGGGGGTACGTGTGAGCTCTATTTTGTATCCTTCCGAGATGCAGGATAGGACCCAGGCATCTGAGACTGAGGCTCCCCAGATGTCTTTGAAATGTTGGAGCCTTCCTCCTACCTCCGAGGAGGCATAGTCAGGCATCTTGTTTGGGGTTGTTGGTTCCAAAACTTCTCTGTTTACGTCTATCGAATCTCCCCGCTTTGAATCCCCTTCCTCTGAAGGAGAATCCTCTAGAGAATTCCTTGTGGCCTTGGTTGAACGCTCCTCTGGAAGTGCCGCTGAAGCCCCTGAATTTGAAAGGTTGGCCACGAAAAAAAACCCTCTTTGGAGTCACCTGTTGGAGGGTTTTAGCCTTATCCTTGGTATTGGCCTCCTCCAGAACCTTTTCCAGGCAAACCCCAAAAAGCTTGGAGCCTGTATAGGGTGCCGCGGTTAGGAGATTCTTGGCCATGGGGTCCCCTTGCCAGGATCTTAACCAGACCCTGCGTCTCGCTGCTATGTTGCCTGCCAGAGCCCTGGCTGACCATGTTAGAGCATCAATGGTTGCGTCTGCTAAAAAGGCAGTAGCCATGCAGATGCGGGAGGAGAGTTTTTGTGCTCTTTTTTCTGGCAACTCGGGGTCCTGTGCCTCTTGCATCCACGCTAGTAATGCTCTAGATACATAGGAGGCCACAATATTGATTTTGAGGGATGCTGCCGTGGAGTCTGCTGCCCTCTTGAGGGCTGAGTCCACTCCCCTGTCAGTGGGGTCTCGGGGATGGCAGTCCCCTTCCGTTGGAAAAACTGTCTGGCACGCTAGAGAAGCAGCGGCCGCATCGATTTTGGGGCTTTTGAAGAGGGGTTCTTTTCTTCTGGAGAAGGCGTACAGGCTCTCCTGTACCCTGGGCATTTTATGGGACTTATCAGGGTGTTTCCATTCTTCCAACACAATTTTTTCAAATGTTTTATCCAGGGGTAAGCCCTGATCCCTGCCGTGTACTGATGGGAGATAGTCCCTAGTTTCCTCTTCCTCTGAATCAGAGGATCCTTCCTTAATGGCTCTCTCCTTGATTTGGAGAGTTTTAATAACATGGCCCAGCAGCTCTTCCTTACACTGGCTAGGGAACTGTCTGTCTTTTTCTCTGGGGTCTGTGGGGAGGTTGTCAGCACATTCCCCCTCCTCTAAATCCTAACTCTCCTGGGAAGAGTCCAAATCAGAAGTAGAGTCCCTGAGGAACTGCTGTTCATGGGTTTTACTGCTGCCTGCTTGGAAATCATCCTCCTCAGAGCCCTGAGGGGATATCAAGCCTTGTAGCCCAGCTCCCCCTAATGGGGATTTCGCAGACTTTTTCCCCTGCCGAGGAGCTTTTCCCGCTCTCGGTGTTTTGGGGGAAGGGCCCTTCGCAGGGAAACCTCTCTTGCATTTCCCGCTTTTTTTTTTGCCTGGCTAGATTTTTTATCGCCCCCATAATCTCCTGCATAGATTTGGCAATTGAAGCCAATGAGGGATTCTGGTCCCCCCGTGGCTCCTGCTCTGAGCCCTCTGCTTCTGTCCCTCCTGCAATGTTGGTGGGGGACAGTGTCCTCTCAGGGGCACTCATGATTTTAGCAGGGCTCAGTATGTCTGGCTCGGGGCCAAGCAGATTGGTCCCGGCCTAGGGGGGGGGAGTGCCGCTGTGGGGGGTCCCGCTACCCGGGAAGTAATTGCGGCCTCCCCTGCTCCCCGGCGCAGTGCGAGGGAGCCGGCGGGGATTCTTTTAATTTTCAAATTCTCTCTGGCCTGGCCTGGCGAACCGAGACAGGGTCCGGTATCGCCTCCCCAATGCCCTGCCAAAGCCTTTCTCACTAGGCTTCTCTTTTAAGTTCTGTATTTTTTTTTATAATTTCTACCTCATTTTCTGTTCTGCTTCTAGGGACCTGGGGATCCCTAAACGCCTCCCGACGGTCTTGGAGGCAGATGAAGGACTGGCACTGGAGCCGGGTAGCACCGTGACGCAGGCACACAGAAGAAAAAAGCTCATCTGCCTCCTGGCGGTCAATGGTGGAACTACCCAGCCGGAGGAGTATGACAGGGGTATGAGGAGAAAATGAGGGCTGGCGACCTGCCCTTAATGCGGCTGCTCAGCCGCCTGTCCCGCCGAGTTGTGTTTTTTTTTAAGTTGCGGAAAATTAAAAAAAAACAACTCAGTGAGACAGGCGGCTGGGCAGCCGCTGCGCTGCCTGTGTCCCCCTGCAAGCTGCACCTCCTCACGCCCCGCCTCACGTCATGCTGGACCCGCACCCATCCCCCACCCCCGCTCCACATGGCAGAGACCTGGAAATAAGTATGGCTATTCGATAGCCATACTTGCGGGTCTCTGCCATGTGGAGGGCTCCTGCGTGGCTCGCTGCATGGGGGGGCAGCCTGGGCCCTGGCCGGGGCTGCAAGTACCGGCCTGGCTCCACCACACCTCCTCCTCTCTGGCCTGAGAGGAGGAGGCGCTGTGGGGCCCCACCCCCATCCCTGCTGTCCCCATCCCTGCGAGGAATGATCCATGATTAAGTGTGAGTAGTTTTTAGTAGCTATTAAAAGATGTGTGTGCAGATGAGGAACACTTATTTATGCTCAAATATGCAAATGTACATATTTGCATAAATAGGTGGTGGCTAATTATGCAAATTTGCAGTTTCATTTACCCTTGGCGACCAAGAAAACTTTTTGGCTACTAGACTTGGATATGAAATTTCATGCCCTATATGTTTGACCATCTGTGTTTCAATATATTGGAAATCAGAATTAGTCTCTCAATGATGACTTCTTAAAAGAGCTGTCCTATAGTGACCTCTCTACTGAACTCTTGACCAGATACTGGAAAATCAGCCTGTATACTGGAATAGACGATGTAATCAAGTCTATCACTTAATGAAATTAACAGTTTCTGTTGATTAGAGTCAAAATACGTGAGTCTCAGGCAGGGCAGGAAGAGGTCTTGTTTGTTTGGCATTTACTCATTGTTAATCCTATCTATACGATAGCAACCTGTTTAGTATGTATCAACCGGCTTCTTACTATGTATTTTGAGAAAAACCCCTCCCTGTCAGCAGTTTTGACCTGACGTCATTTTTAGCTCACCTCCAAGCATCTTTCATTCTATAAGGAGAGGAAAGATGGATTTTTCAGAAAGCTTCCTTTCCTGAAGCTTCTCCCACTTCTTTCATCTGACAGAATGGGGAAAGGACTGGGTAATATGTTGTATCCTATATGATGCATTGAGTCAGCCATAGCAATAATACTTAGAGCATATGTTATATCTTATAGATGTTAAGATCTTTGAATTTGTAACAGAGCTGTTCTCTGAACAGAAATGTTTTTCTAAGTCATGTACTTTTAACTGACACTGTTTCTTTTGTACTATGTCTTTATTTGAACTTAAGTAAACTATTGCTTCATATTTTATAATATTCATAAGTCTCATAGCCTCATTTATATAAATGAATTGGTCTTTACTATACTTTGCTGAGCTGGCTGGCTTATTAGCAAAGTGTAAACTCGAATTCCACATATTGGATATAGCGCCCTATATCCAGACCAGATCATGTCAGACCTGGACCACTAAGCACATTTTCCTTTTGGGGAAACCGAAGCACAACGTGACACAGTATGGAAGCATGTCTTCTGTGTTCTTAGTAAAGTTCTGTTTTGAAAAAACTTCTGCTGTGCGTTATTCAACAGAAAGCAAACTCTACAATAAGTTCCTACAGGACCAGGGCTCCAAGCAGGGTGAAGCCTCAAGTGGGCACCTTTCTCACCTAGCCCTCTTGGACAGCCAGATCCATCCCTCCCAACAGTTCCACCTTAGGTGGTCCTGCCTAAGGTGGTCAATACCTTGCTTTTGGGGTACAGCTGCTGCCACAGCAATGGGACCTCCAACCACTGCCAGTGATGGAACCAGTCCTTTCACACTAGGTAAGGGGGCTGCTGGACGTGTGTGTGTGTGTGTGTGTGTGTGTGTGTGTGTGTAAGTGTAAGTGTAAGTGTAAGTGTAAGTGTAAGTGTAAGTGGGTGGAACTTACGTGTTCCTCGGCCAATTTAAAAGTTGGGGGAATATGCAGATTCATGGAAGCCTGCTGGTTTTTTCCTGCAGTGAGCTCCTAGCCTCTGTTCAGTTCAGTTATATATTTGTGTGCAATAGACAAGCACACAAATATACAATGTACAATAACAGAGGGAAAAAGGTAAGAATGTAATTTCAATATAAGATTCATAACAGTAACCCAAGGTTTAACACAACCCCTCAAGCACGGTTATCTAAGCAAACTTGCCTTAGACGCATAAAATTTTGACAGAATTTTACAACAGCTCTTAACACTGCCGAATCCTCACAATTAAGAAGCCTCTTTACCAAAACCCCGGAGTCCAGCGGGCCATTAATGTATCTACGCAAGAGCTCTTGTCTGGGGCCGCTAAGGGCTGTACAGTAAAAAAAACACGCCTGCAAGAATCCGTTTCCTGTAGGTCACACAGCTAACATAACCTCTCGTGTCTAGGGGTACCCTTAAAGCGCCCGTCATGCAAAGAAGACGGGTAGACATTGCATCTAAAACAAGTAAAGGTCCTACGTTGATTAAATTCCAACCATAAGTATAAATAGCTGTTCCCCAAATCTGAGTGACTGGCTAGAGGGTATTCAGGAGCAACTCTCTGATTTAATAGCAGGGACATCTCATTTTGGAGCTCCTAGTCTAGCAACCTCCTCTTAATAAGGGACAAGGCTCTCACAGGACCCAAATACCCTAGAGATTCCCTAGAGAACCCCAGGAGGTTAATTTCAGCCTCCACCGAGCGTGCCCAGGAGCTGTGGAGCCCATCCTTCACAGCCAAAGCCAGGAGGAGTTATCCTGAGGAGAAAATAAAGCCACCCGTAGCCAATATTTCAGAAGTAATTGAAGGGCCCGGGTTCTGATAGTAAAGCTCGTGGTTTCCTGTCTCAGGATCACCTGGGGAGTTCCCCTTGGGACCCCCAGGATAGATTGCAAAACCCAGTTCTGTATCAGTTCCAAACTGGTCAGGAATGAGAAACCCCAGACTGGAAAAGCATACAAGCATTGGGCAATGACTTTTGCCCTAAAGAGCCGCAGAGCTGGCAACACCAATCTCCCCCCTTGGGTGTGGAAAAAACTAAGAATGGTAGCCGAAAAGCTCCTGGTTTGTATCACCATCGCCTTTAAATGAGGCTTCCAACTCAAGCAGGAGGAAACAATCACTCCCAGATACTTAAACACACTCACTTGGTCAATGACATTACTTCCAATTGCCCAACGATGGGTTTTACTAATCCCTTGCCTCCCCATTACCATAGCTTTAGTTTTGAAGAAGTTAATTTTGAGACCTTCCCTATCACAGTATTCCCCAAACCTTTGCATCGCTCTTCTAAGACCCACCAAAGTTTGGGAAATTAAAACCGTGTCATCTGCATACAGGAGGGCCAGAACCCTCCTTGTGCCTATTCGGGGGGCATGGGTATCAGAGGCTTTCAAAAAAGGGATCACGTCATTCAAAAAAAGGTTGAATAATACAGGGGCCAATAAGCACCCTTACCAGACGGACATACACTTCTTTCGAGAGCATTTGGGCTGGTGCTGAGCGTATACGAATTTTGTTATTACTGTGTATCTTAATTAGCAAAAAAACAATCAACGATCAATTGAAGTGGTACTTAATTTAAGCCAAAGCCTTTCCCTATTTATTGAATCAAAAGCCATACTTAAGTCTATGAAACATAGGTAAAACTTCCCCTGACGGGTGACATATTTGCTGGAAAGGAGAGAAAGAACAAAAATCTGATCCAGAGTGGATTTCCCATTCTGGAACCCAGCCTGCTCAGGTTCCATCAGATTACTTTAGATAACAAGATAACCAAGATAACATTATTTCCACAAAGATAACCAAGATAAACCAAGATAACAAGATAACCAAGATAACAAGATAACATTCTTTCCAACGAAGATAACCAAGATAAACCAAGATAACAAGATAACCAAGATAACATTCTTTCCAACAAAGATAACCAAGATAAACCAAGATAACATTCTTTCCAACAAAAACCTAGTGTACAACTTCCCAATAATACTCAGGAGACAAATGGGGCGGTAATTCCCAGGATGGGAAGGGTCACCTTTCTTAAAAAGTGGGACCACAATGCCATTTAGCCATAACTTGGGAATTTCTCCAGAGGTATTAACTGAAGAAAAAAGGGGGGGCAGAAAACTGGCCCACCACTCAGGATCGTGTTTCAACAACTCAGGGGAAACAAAATCTTCTCCAGGTGCTTTCCCAGATTTCAGCTTAATAATAAATGATACTACTTCCTCCTTAGAGACAGGGGGCCACTCAGGGAAACTGTCCCTTGGGGGTAAGGAAGTTGTACCCTCCAGGCGGGACGAACAGAATTTCCACGTAAAACTTAACCCATAAGTCAGGTGAAATCGCCAGTTCATTTCTGCCAGAACTACCGGGGTGGATAAAATCCCCAAAAGATTTTTGATCATTCTGCATGGCTGCCTTCAGCAGCTGGGCCCACCTCTGCTTCTGAAAATCCAATTTCTTAAGTGCTAGCATATGGCGATAGTTTCTCCGAATAACTTGCAATTCCTGCCTGAGAATTAGAGAAGGGTTTTTCCTTAACTTATTTGCCAGCCGTCGCAGTTCACTTCTCATAAATCTGCAGTCCCTATCAAACCAGGAAGGAAATCTCGCCTTCCAGGGACCCACCGGCTTCTCAACCACCAAAAGGGAAAATAAGAGAGCCATCAATCTATCGAAGTCCGCTAGATGGTTCCTTTCCAGGGCTACTATCCTACCCTCTAACTCCTTAACCTCCAGCTGTCGTATAAAACCTGCAAACGCTAAACCTGCAAGCACTAGGTCCTCAGACCATTTGGCACGCACCAATCCCATCCCTGGTTCCTCTATTACAGTATCAATTCCCGTTCCAATTTCTCACCTCTTATAAGGATCCATTAAAAAAAGAGAGAGCGTGATCTAGGGATAACTCGAAATTCAAAAACATTTTGGAAAAAAGTTTATGATAATAAAAAATAATCTATTACACTAGAGCCCTGAACTGAATGAAAAGTAAAATCCCCTTCAAGGTCCCCCCTGGAGCAGCCATTTAACGCCATAAGCCCCAAAGCGGCCAAAAATTCCCTCAAACAGCCAGCCCCAGGGCTGACAACACATGTTGGTATATGCAACATCCATAAGTTAATGCCTGCTGTATTAAGAATAGTAATTGACTATAGAGCCACCAGATGGTGCTGCTAAGTTTGTGTACACATGGAAGGGAGATGGGGTCTTGCAGCTGAATTCCTTTGTGTAAACACTCCTTCCCTTCTCTCTCATTGGGTGTTTTCAGACGTGACGGGGCCAGTTGGACCCATCAAGAAATCAATGTATTCATCCCCCGCCGGGACGACCCCGTCATGCCCTAACATACGTGCCGGGGGATCCCGGCGGGGAATCGGGGAAGGGGCGGGGCCGCGCAGCGCAACGTGCAGCTGCACGGCCCCGCCCCCTCCCCGCTCCCCACCGTCCACTCTCTGGGGAGACGGAAGGCCGCCGTGGCCAATGCGGCCGCAGCGCTCGCCCGATTTGGCTACGGCCCGGAATCCCTGTGGGGATTCCAGGCCGTGGCCGCCATCCAGACATGACGGCGGGGTTCACCCCGGCGGGGAATCGCCGGCCACGCCGCTTCGGCCGCTCACGTGGTGAATGTGATTCCCCGCCATGGTAACATCTGGGGGGGAACATCCCTTCCCCCCAACAGACGTGCCGTGATCACAGCCACCACAGGGAATTGACTGTGGTTGACTGTGATCTCGTAACGTCTGAAAACACCCATTGTTTCAGTCTCCATTTTGTCTTCTTACTAGTTAGATGCAACTAAGGATCCGTGCCTGAGAAAGCTTAAGTAAAGTTCAGTTTTTAAACCTTCAGCTGCATTTGCCCTTACTGATTGTGAATCAGTTATTACTCTGCAACAACACAATCCCTTGAGGAGCGAGTACACGGGAAGTATTCTGAATCATCAAGCCTGAGGGGCTTCACAGACAAGGCTGGGTTACCCAATCTGGTATTAAAGTCACCCCCAAGGAATAGTACAGCCCCAGGATAGGAACTGCAAAAGCCATGTAATTTTTTACTAACTATAGGCCAAAAATCGGGTTTAAAAAAGGGGGAGGAAGATGGTGGGAGATAAATATTTCCTAGCAATATCTACAGCCCGGAGGAAAATAAACAGTAATATAAAGCAAAATATGATCCCACAGAATTCCTAATGCTAGGATGGTTTGTAGAACTTTGGGACTGACTGATCATTCATAGCTAGAACCTCAGTTATTATATGAAGCACGCCTCTCTAGACCGTCAAGCATACTTTGCATAACTCAGAAAATTCTCCTCTCTCAGTACATTTGCTAGCAAAGTTGCAGGTGACCAACAAGTGGAAACATTCCTTCTTAGCTGACATAGAAGGCTGCTGGTTCTTCTTCCTTATTAAAAAAAACCAGCACTTACAAACAACTAAGGCCCTTTTCAAATGGATGGCGGTGGGTGGGGGGATGGGTGTGCACCCACTTCCACCCATCTCCATGCACAGAGCAACCAGCATTAGTGCCGGTTGCTCCATGCGTGGGTGGAGGGATGGAGCACGGGAGCATGCATGCACCCCCACCCACCGCCAGCGGTGTTCCCACAGGCACCCCCCACCGTTGGTGGCGACCCACAGTATTCCTATAGATGCCCCCCCTTCTCCCCCCCTGTGTGCAGGAGGGGGGTGGGCGGCTGTTTGAAAAGGACCTAAGAGAGAAGTCAACAGTCAAAGAATCTTTCAAAAGAATGAAACAACTGTAATGATACTGTTAGTATGAAAACTGTCAAGTCAAGAAATCTCAAAGGCATGATGGTGGACAAATAATAATGGAAAATACGTTAAAGTCTTGAGTGAAAACACAGGAAACAGAAAATCTCCAAAGTGCTTAGCAATATGTACTGAAAACAAACAAATACTCCCAAGGGCATTCCACTGCTCCCATGATGCTGTTCCTGTGGCGCACATAACTCTGTGACGTAGCCAGAGTGGCTCCTGCAGAAAATGTGGTGGCCTTGGCTGCTGCCATGCTAGTCCTTCTTATATCTGTCACCACATCACAACAGTTACATGCAGGTCCTTGACTGGGGGTTGAACTGAATGTTTGGGGTGCATACACGTATAGTGGGGGGCCACAATGGATAGGGCATTCTCAGTGGCCGGGCCACGTTTATGGAACTCCCTCCCGGAGGAAGCCCGTCTGGCCCCAAGTCTGCTGGCCTTCCGCCAGGCCTGTAAAACTTGGCTGTTCTCCCAGGCCTTCAGAGGAGGGGGGGGGAGATAAAAAAAAGGTGGGATGGGTTTTTTTAAAGGTAGATTTCATTTTAGATGTTTTATATTTTTTGTGTTAAATTGTCATTTTAAATTGGTGTTTTTATGCTGTAAGTTGCCCCGAGATACCATGGGCATGAGGGGGCAGCTAATAAATGTAATAAAATAAATAAATAAAATAAATATGACCCCCAGTACCTAAGGCATGTAGTGCTTTCATTTTCCTATTCATTATAATTGGGGTCACATTTACCCCCAATACCATTTTAATGAAATTCTCAACTTAAAAACAAATTGCAACCGGGGGGGGGGGAGATGAACCAACACAGGACAATTGACCCCATTACTGTTGAGGAATACATGGAGTATGAAGTGGTACAGGTTTGCTAAAAAAAGTTTTATGATTTTTTAGTACCCCTTTGGGGCCCAATTTACCACAAAATCCATTTGAGGGAGACTCATAGTGCTGTTACAATAAACTAATAAACCTAGTCACACACCAAAATAGCAGGGACATAGCTACTAGGGGTGGGAATACCGGCAAATCCGGAATCCGATAATGCCAGTACTGGGCGTACCGGCATTATCGGATTCAACCCGGTAAATCCGGTCCGGTTACCGGATTCCGGGTACCGGATTTTTTTACATTGCAGCCATTTAAATGAATGCTGCAATGTAAAGTCCCACCAAAAAAGTAAAAAAAAAAACCAAAAAAAACCTCCCCGAGTCCAGGCTGCGCGGGTGGAAGGGGGGACACCCCCCACCCACCCTGCCCAGCCTGGATTTTTGTTAAAAAAAAGAGCCCACCCCCCAGCACCAGCAGCCGCGGCGTCCCCGCAGCCGCCGGTAAGTATAGACCCGATCCCTGGGGGGGGTGTTTAACACCCCCCCAACCCCCCAGGGATCACCCCTACTAAAGTTGAGTGCTTTACCTTTGCGGAGCTCCGGGTGCGGCGGCGG
>QEPC01000241.1:281131-306839 GCA_003113815.1 Sphenodon punctatus | reverse complement strand
GCGGGGTGGTAGTCCGTGTAAATGGCCGCTGGTATGTGAGGGGATGGGTGTATGGCAGGTGTACACCCATGTAAATGACACGGGCACTGCGTGTTTGTGCGTGCACGCTCCCACCACACACTCACCAAACCCCCCCTGCACACCAACCCACACCCATCTCCACTCACAGAACCCTCCGCCAGGACGGCGGAAGTTCCATGGGTGGAGATGGATGTCGGTAGGTGTAGGTGCGTGGGTGTCCATGTAAGCAGGCACACACCCACCTACACCTGCCACGCCCCCACACCCACCCCCGCACCCACCCAGGTCCATGTAAAATAAGGCCTAGGTACTTATGAGATCAGAGGAAGAGTCCTTTCATGAACTAGTAGCTGGTTAAAAGATAGGAAACAAATGGTAGGAAATGGAATAAATGGTCATTTTTCAAGTTGGAGAGGTATATAGTGGGGTGCCTCAGGGATCAGTACTGGGACAAACATTGTTTAACATACTCATTAATGATCTGGAAAGGGGGGGCAAAGAGTGAGGCAGCTAAATTTTCAGATGACACCAAATTATTCAAGAAAGGCCGTTTTTACATGGATGGCCTCCGCCCCGCACCCCTAGTGTTCAGACGGGCGTGCGGTGGGGGGGCCGTCCATGTAAAAGGCCGACAGTAGGTGGGGGGATGGGTGTGCGGCAGGTGTGCACCCATGTAAACGCCACGGACGGTGGATGTTTGTGCATGCACGCTCCTGCCACACACACACCAACACCCGCCACATGCCAACCCACACCCATCTCCACCCAGTGAGCCCTCTGACAGAATGGAGGATGCTCCATGTGGGGGGATGGGTGTGCGGCGGGTGTGCGCCCATGTAAACACCACGGGCGGCAGGTGTTTGTGCGTGTGCGCTCCCGCCACACACACACCAACACCCGCCACACACCCACCAACACCCACAGAGATCTCCGACAGAATGGAGGATGCTCTGTGAGTGGAGATGGGTGTCAGTAGGTGTAGGTGAGTGTGTGTCCACGCCCACCTACACACGCCACGCTGACACACCCACCCTCCACCCACTCTGGTGCATGTAAAAACAGCCATACTTACCAAGTGGTTCAGATGCTTAAAAAAAAATTAAAAAATCACTAAATAGCTTACCAGAAAGCTGAAGGGGATCAAACAATGCACACATCCTTTAAAAATGGCATTGGGGTGCTCCTGGCAATTGCAGTTCAATAAAATTTACCAGATAACTTATCTGAAAAGTTCCTTAGGAACAGAATTCTAAGCCACACTGATAAAAAAAAATATATGGAAAAGATTAAATTGTGTGCACTGTTGTGACGTTGGAAAAATATTTGAACATCATTGTTCATAGAGCTATGATATAAAGAATGAAAGAGAAAATAATACAGATTCCATTGCCCACCCTGGTCCCTCAGGATAGGGTGGGATATAAATTCAAATAAATCAATCAAGATGGTTCTCACACATCACAGAAAGATACACTAGATTCTCTATTGACTTCATTGGAGTTAAACTAGTAGAGAATTGGGCCCCAAAAGTCTTGTTTTTACTCAATAGTTTGGAAACAATAGAGAATTTCATGTTACACAAAGAAAAGTAAAGTAATCTGGAGAGTTACCTTACCATGGCAACCACTGGATTTCTTTCAGTTGATGACAAGAAAACAGATAATTGCTTGGGTTTTCTAAGTAGTCCTTCAGTGATCTCTTTGACCTGCAAATTCACAAGTACATAAAAGTGTTAGTCTTTGAAAAAATCCTTTCATTTATAATCTATCATTTGCCTTGTAGTTTTAATTCACTTCAGCTCTGTTGGCATGAGAATCAATGGAATCAATTTCCATTTGAATTTATACAAATACAAATAGCTTCATGCTCTCTCCCCTCCCAGACAATTTGTCCCACTAAGCTGCTAAATTCTCATACTGATCACCCCAAGCCCTAAAACCAGTTTTGCATAGATAGTCCTACTGGAATCATTGGCATAAATGGTTTTAAAGAGAAAAGATTTGATAAATATTTTACAATAATGTTACACTGCAATTTTCAGCACTTAATATCCTGGAAGTCAAAATATGAATGATATTAAAAAAACATATCAAGTTGGCCAAGTTTCATATTCTGCCTATTTTTAGAAACCCATTTAACAACATCAAAAGCAATACATAAAGGACGCTATGTAAACATAACGTAAAATAGCTAAATTCATGTCTTGATAACCTTTTCAATTTCTTACTTACATGGATCTGAAATTAATAACCTCATTGTCTTATTTGTTTATGGAATTATATTTGAATATTTTAAAAGATTTTATATGAGAATTTATAGAGATGAAAACATCAATTCTATTTTATTATGAATCTCACTTAAACGTAACTTGCATAAGGAAAATATCAATATCTCTGGAAATGTCTTGCATTGAGGGTGTGATCATCTTTGTTTCTTTTCTGGCGCTTCAGCAGCCACATTTCCAGACTGAATAGCAGTCTGGAGGAGCACACTCTCTCCGCCCGCCTAAGGCCGTTTTTACATGGACGGAGGTGGGGGTGGTGAATGTTCTGCCGCAGTGGGTGGGCACCTTTAGCCACAGGTTTTAGTGTACAACTCTATGGCTGTTTTTAAACAGGATGCACCCACACGGGTCCACCCATCCCCCGCCCACCTAAGCACCTGTCTGAATGCAGCTTCAGTGGGTGACCGTTCCCGTGACCCATGTGCCACCCACTCATGCCCATGCGTGGAGCATCGGGAAAAAATCCAGGCTCCTCCGTGCAGGACAGTGAACAAGAAAACTGCTTCTATTAGACAACAGAAGAGTTTTTAATAGTAATTAACAAGTGATTAAATACAAGTCTACCAAATTGGCCAATAAATCAGCAAATAAGTAAATACAATCCAATCTAAATAGCTAAACAAGAGAAGCAAAAAGATCCAAATCTTAGAGAAATTCTGTACACATACAGGTCTACCAAAATGATCAAAGGATGAACCAACAGATAGCTTAAGAAACAATCTAATTAGATTAACCAAACAAAAAAAGCAAAATAGTCCAAAATGTTGGAGAAGTTCTGTGCCCAACGTTTCGCTGAGGATTAGCTTCCTCGGGGTTCTTTTCACTTCCAACCTCTTTTTGTTTAAAGGACAACTGCTTTTTATCAAAATCTAAAAAGATATAATTTAAACAGGTGCTGAAATGTTTTAACAGTTATCTCTTTACACATACTGAGAAAGAGTCCTTTGCTTTTACTTTATCTTAAACATTCATATCTGCATTATACATTACATACATTATACATTCCCATTAAGATTACATTTAGAAAAATGCTCAACAAATGAAGGATGCCACTCCCCATGCTACTAACAGTTTTAAAGCCAACCCTCCGTACAGGGGCATAAATGGGCAGTGCGTGGGTAGGAGCACACACACACACACACACACACACACACACACTCGCTGGACATGCAGTGAGCACTCCACACAGCATACATGGACCTGCTCCCCATCCATGCCTGTTTAAAAATGGCCTACGTCTTAATGGGCTAGCTCCACTTCTCACTATCAAGAAACTGTTATCTCTAAATTTATCTGTAATGAGTTCTAATGATAATGTATGTGAGCTGTTCAGCTTCCTTGATTAAGACCTAGGGGAACTCAATTATTTGCATTTCAGAAATGCTGGAGAAAACTGTCCCTACATCTAACATATTTGGTAATATGTATTCTGTTCCTCCCCATTTGATTATAATCTGTAAAATTAAGCTGTCAGGGAGTAGTAAGGGGGTTCTTAGGTAGACATACTTGATATGTTTGATAATATGGAACTTAAGAGTGTGCATGTTGTATATTAATTAATTGAAACTGCATTTGATGGGAATTAGAGGGTTGTTTTCGTAGTCTAAAAATAAATGCTAAAATGTTCACAACTATTTTATAGAAGGAAGAAAAAACTAACTGTGCTTTACATTTAAAATAATAAATCCTGCAACTCCTCTTTTGTATGAACTGCTTAAACCTCCTTTTCCTGTTTAAAGAGAATCCTTTTTTTCAATAATGTTTATTTATCATAAGTAGGAAGAAACAACAGGGACCGTACACTTTCAGAACACCAACTCAAAAATACCAACAGCTAAGCCATATAAAGTAGTTTTATCATTTCGTGATTGGCCTAACAATGAGAAGCATTGCAGTCTCCCTGGCTGTTTTCTAAGAGAGGCTGGTGTTATGATCACATCAAGGGTGCATATAGGCAAGTTGCAGCAGCCTGATCCCCGAGCTGCCTCGTGGCAGAGAATCGCTGCAACTATGCTGTGGGGCCAGCGTGGGGACCTGGCAGACGGTTGTGGGAAAGCTGGGCAAGCCGGCCACTGCCAGAGCTGCCACCATGGCCACGGAATGCCACAGCACCAGCCACACAAGTGGGCACCCAGCCCAGCCCTGCCCTGCCTCCCTTCTTTGGCCCAACCGAGATCCCACCCCCAGCCATAACGAGGCCACGGACGCACCTCTCTTTTTCATCCAACCCAGACCCAGCAGTCTCGGTGCTTTTCGGTGTTTGGCAGCTGTGGGGGGCTGGATGAGGGTGAGCCATCTGAAGCTGAATCCCAACAAGACGGAGGTGGTGTTAGTGGGTAAGGCAATGGGTGTGGCATTCCCTGTCATTGACTGGGTTTGCCCCTCACTGGTTCCCCCAGGTTCATAGTCTGGGAATGCTCCTCGATTCCCAGCTCTGCCTGGATCTCCAGGTGGGGGCTGTGGTGAGGACTGCATTTCGCCAATTACATCCGGTGCAGTGGCTTCAGCTGTTTGTCTCAGACTCCAACCTGGCCACTATCATCCACACTTTTATCACCTCAAGACTAGACTATTGTAAAGTACTCTACATGGGGCTATCCATGGTGATGGCTTGGAGACTGCAGCTGGTGCAAAATGTGGCAGCCCACCTGCTAACGGGGACAGGTCACCATGAGCACATTACGCCAGTGCTCCGAGCTCTGCACTGGCTGCTAATAGTCTTGTGGGGCCGATTCAAGGTGTTGGTGCTTACCTATACGGCCTGGCCCCCACCCATCTGTGGGATCGCCTCACCATCCTCCCCAGCTTCTGGATCAACCCCTACGGTCTGCCGGGGGCACCTTTCTCCAAGTCCCCCAAGTGGCTCAGGGGGAGACTAAGGAGAGGGCATTCTCGGTGGCTGCACCTAGGCTGTGGAACTCCCTTCCAGTGGAGGCCCAGGTGGCCCCGGATCTCCCCTCCTTCCACCGACAATGTAAGTCCTGGCTGTTCAGCCAGGCTTTTGGTGAGGAAGATGGGTAGGTTTCTTATGTTTATTTTTTAATAATTGGATTGTATTGTTTTATGTTTATATATATATATATATTTGTATTTATTATATTTATATTGTATTTTTATCTTTTGTATTTGTTAGCCACCCCGAGCTGCTTTGGCAGGAGGGGCGGGGTAAAAATTTGTAAAATAAATAAATAAACTGTCAATAGCGCCCGCCACTCAAGGCCCCGTAGTGGTGCTCCCCATGTGGCAGCGTACGGGCAGCCCAGGCGCACAAGCAGCCCCACCTTGGGCAGCCTTACCCCAGTTGCGGTAAGGCTGCTCTGCCACGTGTCCTCAGAATTTTTCCAAGGATGCCTTACAGAGGAGGCAGGGAGGATATCTGGCATGCACCAGCCAAACAATGCACTGCAACATGTGGCCCGGATGTCCAGAGTGGGGTAAGGCTATCCAAGGCATGATAGCCTCCCAACCCGTCTCGTGTGGTTTCACCCAAGCTTTCTGTAGTGTGCGTATGTAAAATGGAGCTAAAACAAAAATTCTGGCCAGATTCCATCTTTAACAGATCTGCCCAGTCAGATCCAAGTCAGTCAGAACAAGGAGCAGCTGCAATTAAGTTCTTGTTCTGACAGAGATCTGGATTGGCAGGTCCTGCACCCTCTCCCTTGGTCCTATGCTATTTTGTAAAAGTGCACTAAGAAAACAGCTAAATTAATGTCCTGACAACTAAGGGTGATTTCAGACGTGACGCGGGTAGATTCACCACAGTGAATCCCACCCCGGTGTCAACTGCCTCACCGCGAGCTGTGGTGAGCTGCGCGGCCCCAACAGACGTGACAAGGGCACCACCGCCCGGGGCCAACCGGAGTGAACCCGGGCCGGGGGAACCCAACAGACGTGACATGGTGGCGAGAACCGCGGTGGGAGTCCCACAAGGCACTGGGGTCACGCGGCCGCGAACATGGCTGCCTGAGGGCAAACGAAGCCACAGACAGCGGAGGGTCCTGCCCAGGGAAGGGAAACACGAAGGGAGGGGGTGGAGGGAGCAGCAGCGCTCGCGAACAGCGGCTGCACAGAAGGCGCGCAGACTTCAAAACGAGAAGCGCACACACACAAACGAAGCTGCACACCCACACAACAAAGGGGAGCCGAGCAGGGGGACAGAGGGGGCACATACCAGGGGGGACAGGGAACACCACGACTGGTCGGATGCACAGGAGGGGGCCGGCGAGGAGCCGGCACGGCCAGCCCAGCAGGAGGGGGGAGGGGCACGACCCCAGCGGGCAAGGGGAAGTGGGACCCAGCAGCCCAAGGAGACAGGAGGCAACACAAGGCACAGTGAAGCACAACAGGCGTTTCTTGAGGACAGAAGTGGCACTGGCCCAGCGCAGAGGCATACAGAGCAGGAGCGCGCGGGGTCAGGGTACGGGAGAAGGGTCAGCAGCAAGGGGGGCACGGGGCCCAGTCCGGGAGGGAGGGAACCAACACCACAGCCCACCACGGAGGCCACACGGAGGGGTCCGGGGCGGCGGCAGCAGGTCCCAGGCAAGGGGGCGACAGGCAGGCAGCTGGCAGAGGGTCCCAGGGAGTCCAGCCGTCCCAAGGAGGCAGCAGGCGGTGGCGCAAGCACCCAGGCCAAAGTCAGAACGAAGGCACTGAGGAGGCAGCCAAATGGCAGATGGGCTCGGAGCGCCCTATACCCAGCTGCAGGGGCCCCCATCGGGTGGAGGGGGCGGTAGCGACAGCAAGTGCACATAGCGGGGCCATTGCCACAGTCCCCGGCAGAAGCCGCGCCTGACCATGCAGAAGCAGATCAGGTAGAAGGCCTCGAAGGGATCTGCACAACTCATCCCGAGCTGCACATCAGGATGGCAGCACACCTCCAACAGGGCCGTCAGCTACGGCGCGGGGGGGGGGCAAGCCATAATCAGCCGCAGGGGGCCAGGGCAGGTGCGACAGCTCCAGCAGACAGTAGTAGGCAGCCCCGCGGAAGCGCAGATACCCACGGGCACCCTGCACGCTGATGAAGTAGGACATGGCCACGGCAGGGCCACCCTCACACAGGCAGGTCGCATATCCCGGGAAGGCACACACACACTGAGCAGAGGCCATCTCGGCAGGGCTCCACGTCGCTAGGCCCCCCAGCGTGTCCGGTAAATGCCCCTCAGGGAAGGGGGCGAGCCCCAGCTCCTCACAGTGCACGCGGCAGTTGCCAGCGGTCACAACATAGCCGAAGCGCAGCATACCAAAGCTCAGGCACCGATAGGCATCCGGCCGGGTGGGCAAGGAGCGCAGGCTGCGCTGAACGATGGGCGAACGCCACAGATCGCACAGGGCCATGCTCTCGTGGGCGGTCCAGGCACGGACAGAGCCCCCGGAGGTTCCGAGCGGGACCTCAGCCTGGGATTCAGCTGCCATGGTACAGCTCCAGGAGGGTCTGAGCCGCAGCGGCCGTGGGGGCAGCATGGGATGCAGGGCCGGCGGGCTGGACAAGCAGACAGGGGCTGCCAAGGCTGACAGATAACGACAGGACGGGAACAATGGGACCGCTGTGGAGGGATGAGAAGGGAGTGGGCAGCGCACAGCTACCAGCATGCAATGCTGGAGAGCCCCACGCATACCCACCTGCTAGTGGAGATAGCAACGACAGCACGTGCACACACAGGGAGGGCAGCGGCCCGGGGGCCAGGGTCCAAGTCCCAGGGGACTGCACAGGGTACCCCTGATGTCGGACCCGAGCCAGTACCTTGGGGAGGGGCACACAACCGTGTCGTGCCTGGTGTGGGACGTCCGTGACGCCGGGGATGGGGTATGCACCTGCAGGAAAGAAAGCACTTGGACACGGTTAGGTGCGTCTCAGACCATTTATTGTGCTCCTCCTGTCCCGCCCCATACCCTGGTACACCCGTGTGCCCTTGTGCCCTTCCCCCCTCCCACCTCCCTCCGTGGTCCCGGACGCCCCCTCCCCACCCCATGCCCTATGCTGCCCTGCCCCTCCCCCATCCCCTGCTGCCCCTGGGCCAGCCCCGTCCCCTGCCAACAGGGATGGCCGAGGCTACCGACCCCCCCTCGTCCGAGGTGGAGGAGGAGGTGCTGTCACCCAGAAGGGCCAGGGACCCTACCCCTGGCCCCCAACCGCCACCCCCAGGGGACCCCTGTCCCCCCCATGCCGCCTGCGGCCATATCGGGGCCCAGCTGCTGGCGTCTGAGCTGTGGGGGCATGGGTCCCCGGATCCATGGTCCCTAGTGCTGTTGGGGAGGCGGGGGTGGCGGCGCTGGCAGGGCCTGTGGTACAGCCTGGGGGGCGGAGGGGGTACGGGTCCGAGTCCGGGCGCTGGCACGGCACCCGGCAGGGCTGCTGCCATTATGAAGGCACTCAGGGCCCTGGCCTGCAGGAGGAGGGACGTGCCTTGCTCCAGGGAGCAGTCCTGCCGGTCCGAGTGGGCCCGGAGTGCCTCCAATTGGCGGTCCATGTCCCACTTCATCAGCCGCCGGTCCTTCCACATCTCCTCTCCAGCAGCGCCCGGTCCCTCCCCTCCACCTGTTGCAGGGCCCTCGATGTCCCCTCCTCCAGCTGGTTGACAGCTTCCAGCATCTCCTCAGTCTTCCACGTGCTGGTGGTGACCAGCTCCGGGGCGAGACCCCCCTGGCGCCTGCGCACCCACGCTCGATGCTACCATATCCTCTGGGCCGGGGGTACCGGCGGCCCCCGGCCCTCCCATGCCCGGTGTGGCTCTGTGGGGCGGTAAAGGGGTTGGTTAAGCATGTGGGGTGCTGTTCCCCTGCTCCCCCTCCTGTCTCCGTGCTTGGGGTGCTCCTTCAACCTGGGATGGGCACCACCTGCCCCAGTGCGGCTCCCTCTGCCTGTGCCCCCATCCCAGCCTCCAGGACCGCGGGGGGGGGCTGCCATCCCATTCCACCCCCATTGCCTCCCCCTTGGGGTCTGTGCGTGTGCCCTACATTGCCCCTACCTGCTCCCTCGGTGTCCGTTCCCTCCGAGGCCGGGCGGTCACTGGGGCTGGTGCCGACCTGGTCCCCGGGTCGGCATGCCGTGAGGTGCAGGGTAATGATCTCCTCTTCGCCCTCCACCTCCTTGGAGTCTGCTGGAGCGTGCGTGCCCTCGGCGGAGGTCGGGCTGGGGTGTGTCGGGGGTGTGTGCCCGAGGTCACTGGCAGCTCCTCCGGGGCTTCCATGCCCGGCCTTGCCCGGTGCTCTCCGGCTGCAAGGGGGGTTCTTATCCGCGGGCCGCTCCTCCTGGGCGCCGGGCTACTATGGAGCCCTTGTGGTGCAGCACCCCGCTCAGTGCATCCATGTAGGGGGAGGCCCGTGCTGCCCGCCCTGAGCGTTGGTTGTTGTCCGTGATGTCCTTATAGCCCATCTTGAGCTCTTTTAGTCCAGCACTGTGTGGGTGTTCGGTCGTATCCCACCTCCCCCATCTCTGTGGCTATCTGGGTGAACACCTGTTCGTTCCAGGCGTTGATAGCCAGCTCGGTCTGCATCTCAGTTGTCGCCCAGATAGCTATTAGGTCGTGGGTCTCCTGGAGCCCCCATTGGCCCCCCCTGTGGTACCAGCACCTGGATGCCGGTCCCTCCGCTGCCTCTTCCTCCTCTGCGGCCACCGCCTGTCCCTGGCTCCCTCCGGCCTCGGGTTCCTCCGGGGCGCATGCCCACTTGCTTGTCTGTTTGTGGATACAATGGAGGCTGCTGGTTAGGCTCCTGGTGGCTGTGGTCCCTCCCACCCTCCCCCTCTCCCCAGTCCCGACCAACCCGCTCCCAGATGCACCCCCTACCTTCTTCCAGGGTTCCCCCTGCTGCTGCTGCGCCTCCTCCTCGCCCTGTCGCTCCATCCATCACACGTTTTCCTCCTCCCTCCTCTCCATCGACTACTCCACCACGTTCCCCTACTGCTGCCTGCCCTTTAAATCTCCCTCCGTGTGCCACTTGTTGTTGGTTGCTTGGCAGCGGCGCTGTGTGCCGTCACCACGGCCCGTGGTCATTTCCTTCCACCGCGGCCGGGGTTTTCTCTTCAGACGTTACTTTTCGTTCACCCCTGCCGTGGTGAACATTCACCACACTTCTGGACCTCCTCCCGCCCTGACCTCATGAAGCATGATTAGGTTCACCCCAGCCCGCGTTTGACTGTGGTGAACATCTGGATATGGGCCAACAGACGTGCACGGCTCTTTCACCACCACCCACGTTTGACTTGAGGTTGATTGTGGTGAATGCCGAAAACGTAACTTCTGAAATCACCCTAAGTTGTGCACATGCACAAAAATATATTGTGCTTGTCGCACATAAACAAAATGGTGCCATTCTGTATTGCACACCACAGAGCGGTTCCATTTTGCACTAAACACAATTTTTTTAGCACATGTACAAAAAAAAGTATTTACTTGGTGCACTTGCACAAAATGGCCTGGGGTTAGGAGAGGGGGCACAGTCAGAACAGACTGCAGAGATTTGGTGCAATCATTCTGAAAATGCAGATTCATTCCACAAAGAGAAACAGGCTGATCCGATTCAGCCTTAACATAATGTATAACAGCAGACCATGGAGAACTGAATAGACGTCACAATTAGCATAAAAAACAAACCCCATTTTGAGTCTAAATTACTTTGCTCTTGACTCTAGAAGAGGTTTGAGAGCAGATTGACAAATTAAACAGTGACAAGTCATCCAGACTGGTTGGCATTCACCCACAAGTTCTGAAGAAGCCAAATATGAAACTTCAGAACTACTAATGGTAATTTGTAACCTGCCACTAAGATCTGCCTCTGTACCTGAGGATTGAAGAGTAGCGAATGTAACATCCGTTTTTTAAAACAGCTCCACAGGTGACCCTGGAAACTACAGACTGGTGAGCCTGACATCAGTGCCAGTCAAATAGGTGGAGACAATTACAAAGGATAGAATTATTGGGTATATGGATAAACATGATATAATGGGGAAGAGTTGGCATTATTTTAGCAAAGGGAAGTCATGCCTCACTAATCTTGAAATTTTTAGAAGGTGTCAATATCCATGATGATCCAGTTGATACAGTATATCTAGATTTTCAGACAAGGTCTCTCTCAAGAGACTCTTGAGAAAATTTAGTAGTCATGGAATAAGTGGCAGTGTTCTCTCATGCACCCGACTGTACTGGGACTGGTCCTGTTTAATATATTAATAATCTGAATATTGTCCATGTACAATTTTGTGTATGGAACAGCAATCAAAAAAGCAAACAAAACAAAACCAAACATTAGGAATTATTCATAAAAGGGTAGAGAATAAGACAGAAAACATGCTGCTATACATAATGCTGCTATACAAATCTATGGGTCTGGACAAATGAGACATTGTCTCAAACTTGCCCCTATTAGTCCCAGATTCCCCTGCTCGTCCTTTCTGAGTCTGCCAGATATTCACCCCGGGGCCACCCCAGGGCAGCTCCACATGGCGTCAACCCAGGAAATGAGGAGCCTGCTGCACGAGCAAATTTGGGCAGAACCCGGGCAAGGGGTGCTCATGGGGCCACTGCCCATCTGTTGGGGTGCATGCGGTCTCCATGCGTGCTCTGTACCATCAAGGCGGGTGCAGCCTAGAGCACTGCTAGAGCAACCTCAACTCTGTGTAGGAGAAGGGGGGCAAACATGGGGGCAGACTGCGGCAGGGAGGAACACCTGCTCATTTCCTGTGCTCTCTATGCAGCACTCCCATGAGGCAGTTGTGTGGGAGCTGTGTGGAGCCACTGCAGGCTCTGGCAGACTCCAAACCTGTGTATTAACACAAGGGCTGTACCGAACAGTACTTACAAGTACCCGGGCTGAATACCGAAGTTCCGAATAGTCAGCCCGAGTACTCTGTGGCCCTTCAGCACTGTTTCTGAAGTTTCGGAATCAGAATTCCATACTTCGGAAAACTTCAGAAACTTGTTGCAATGTTCTTGAACACACAGTCAAAGCACTAGCCAGAAAAGCAGGCTAGCAAGAGTGGGACAATCACTCCAGAAGACAACCCCCCAAAAAGTGCAACTGCATGCAGAAATCCAAAAGAACCCCCCCCAAAAAACCCAGTAGTGTACCCACAGCATGGCCTACCATCAGCAGTGAGTACACCCACTTTATCATTATGCCAACCAAGCAGTGCACAAAAATGTAGGCTAAGCAAGTGACAATGCTGATGAAGAATACAACAACCCCCGCAAAACAACTGCATAGAGAAATAAATCCCACCCAAAAAAGCCAGCAAGCACAGGCCCCAGCAGCAGTCACAAAATTAAGAAACCAGACATTCACACCCCTCACCCTCCAGGGAAACCCTCTTCCTTGGCATGGCATTGTGGCAATGGTAACTTGAACAGACCAAGAAAACATGGGAAGTGGAGCCAGGCAGAAAGAGTCCTCCTCATGGTGCCAAGTGCCAACCAAGCAGCAGGCAGCAATGTGGCACCCAATTATTATTAATTTTAAAACTGCATGGCATGGTAAAAGGTAACGTAACCCCCATCCCCCATCATAGGCCCTATGGACAGGACAGGCTAAACCATACCATACCAGGCCAGGGCAGGCCAGGCACCCCTCTCCCCACCAGCCAATTACTTACAGATCCAGCAGCACTCACCAAAGAGAATGGACAAAATGGCTGCAATGCAGACACTTTTATTTTGCCCTGCCAGCCAATACAAAAGCTGACCATCTGACTTGGCCAGCCAATCAAAACTTGCCATCTGGCTTACCATCACTCAATTGTCCCCTACCATATCCCCCTCCTACCAAATATGGCACTAAGTTTCATTTCCAGAAGAATCTCAACTGTCCACCAACCCCCCACGCATGCAAAGGTTTCCGAAGTTTTCCGAACATCAGCCTTGGTCCTCGGAATTCAGCCTTTCTGAACCGAATACCTTAATATTCAGCAAATTCTGACGTTTTCCAAAGACTTCATTTAAGCCCTAATTAATAGTAATAGTAATTGTTTATTTGAGTAACCCGAAGGTCATTTCAATATGAAATATAAAATATAAAATAATACAAGGGATAAAAGGAAAAACTCATAAAACACAATATATACTTAGCAACCAAATATTAAGATATAAGTCAGGGAACAGAAAAATAAAACAAAACCAGAATACAATCAGATTTACAATCATGTCATATTATGCTTTTGCTTAATATCAAGGACACAGGTTCTAAATTGGGCAATAGGTCTTGAAAAACGAGAGTCAGTGCCACAAAGTAATTTAATCAACAGGCCATCCAACAACCAAACTGGGCAATCCAAAAGATAAGTATGTAAAAAACTTGCCCTAGGTTTAGCATAGGCTGGGCAAAAGTATATGACGTGCACAAGAGTCTCAATCTGATGTAGAGAACAGTTTGTGCAAAACCTAGAATCCAAAGGTAGACCAGCAAGTTTCCCTTGAAGAATAGCTGACGGGAAGACATTAAATCTAAAAAGTGTTAAGGCATGCCTCGTCCGCCAGTCTTTTCTTTTCCAGAGAAAAAGGTAACTAGTATCATGAGACTGGAGTTGGATATTAATATAGAATGGGGCCACCTTTTGCATATTCAGAGATGAAGACCCAGTTTGTAATTCATGGTCCAAAATCCTATTTTTCACCAGAAGCACGGCATTCTTAAAGCCAAGGGGAAGTAAAAAAATCCCTAGAAAAGTCCGATTTCGAGACCTCGCTTTCCACAGTCTGTGACCATAAGTTATTATACTGGTCACTAGAAACCAGGCTAACAAGATAATGGGGTTTGGAAGGAAACAAGGTCACTTTCAGCCAGAATTTCACAACTGCCAAGAGAGCCTGTGATTTTAGCGTTCGTGAAGCCATCTCTGCTCTCAAAAGGATCTGAGGGGCTCCTCTCGGGACACCCAGAATAGCTCATAAAAAATTATTCTGAAGAGAGTCAATAATGTTCAAAAACGTCAAACCCCAAATAGGGAAGGCATAAAGAAGCCCTTTGAGTAAAAATAACTCTGAATTACACTAGATGTTTTTTTTTGCTTGTTCAAGAGCCAATTTGAAGTGCTTTTGCCAACTTCTGGTGGCTGAGAACACAATCCCAAGGTACTTATAAGACCCTACCTGTTCAATCTGATGTTCGCCCATCTACCACAAATTGGAACATTTCCTACTACCCACACACATAGTTTTAGTTTTTGAAAAATTGATAAATAGATTTTCTTGTTGGCAAAATATCAAGAAACTTTGCATGCTTCTTCTCAGTCCAATTGGGGTCTGAGAAATTAGAATGGTGTCGTCCGCATAAAGTAAAATTGAAATTCTGCGGTCATCCAATTTAGGAGTATGGGAATCGGTCTCAGACATAAAAGGCACCACATTTTTAAGAAAAAAATTAAACAGGGCTGGGGCCAGAATACAGCCCTGTCTAACCCCCCGAGATACCTGGATTGGCTCTGTAGGAGGGTGATCGGGTGCAAAGCGAACCTGCATTGTATTGTTGCAATGAAGTTTAATCATAAGAAACAGGAGACGGTGATCGATTATTTTATTTATTTATTTATTTATTTGTTGCATTTTTATCCCGCCCCTCCTGAACACAGCTCGGGGTGGCTTACAGTTATAAAACCACAATATAAACAATCTAAAAATGCATAAAATATCAATCCAAAACAATTAAAATAAACATTAAAACAGGACCTGGGATATAAAACCAATTGGGATGAGGGAGATAAAAAACCAACTACCCAGCCCCCTCCCCAAAGACCCGGGCAAACAGCCAGGTCTTACATCTTCGCCGAACTCCGGTAGGGAGTTCCAGAGATGCAGCCCGGCCACCGAGAATGCCCTCTCCATTGTGGCCCCCCGCTTAACCTCCAAGAAGGCACCCGAGGCAGACCAAAGGAGCCGCTCCGGGGCGCGGAGGGCAAGGCGGTCCCTGAGGTACAGGGGGCCGAGACCGTGAAGGGCTTTATAAACCAATACCAGCAACTTGAACCTGGCTCAGCACGCTATCGGCAACCAGTGCAGAGCCCGGAGCACTGATGTTATGTGCTCCCGGCGACCCGTCCCCGAAAGAAGACGGGCCGCCGCATTCTGCACTAGCTGCAGCCTCCGAACCAGGCACAAGGGAAGCCCCACGTAGAACGCGTTGCAGTAGTCCAGCCTCAAGGTGACGAAGGCATGGACGAGGGAGGCCAGGTCCGAGCTGGAGATGAACGGACGCAGCCTCTGCACCAGATACAACTGGCGGAAGGCAGCTTTAGCGACTGCCTCCACCTGCCGCTCTAGGCGGAGGTCTGCGTCCAGCACCACCCCCAGACTCCGGACCTGTTGAGCTATGGGAGGGCGAACCCCCCCAATAAGGGGGGGCGACACCTCCCTTGCTCTCCCCACCACCATCACCTCCGTCTTATCGGGGTTGAGCTTCAGTCTGCTCTGCCACATCCACTCCGCCACGACCTCCAAGCACTGGGATAGCACTGAGATAGCAGGGTCTGAGTCAGTTGAAAAAGAGAGGTACAGCTGAGTATCATCAGCATATTGGTGACAGCGCACCCTGAACCCCCTCACGACCTCCCCCAGAGGCTGCATATAAACATTAAATAATAATAGAGACAGAATAGAACCCTGCAGAACGCCGCACGATAAAGCGCGGGGGCAAAAGGTCTCTTCCCCCAGCACCACCCGCTGGCTTCTCCCCGAGAGGAATGAACGGAACCATTCAAGAACAGTCCCATCCAGACCCCCCACGTCATGCAGCCGTCTCAACAGCAGCCCATGGTCCACGGTGTCAAAAACGGCCGAGAGATCTAGCAGGATGAGAAATGTTGAACATCCTGCATCCATCTTCCGGTGGAGATCGTCGACCAAGGCCACCAATGCCGTCTCGGTGCCATAGCCAGGGCGGAACTCAGATTGAAATGGGTCCAGGAAACCGATGCTATCTAGATGCACCTGGAGCTGGAGTGCCACCGCCCGCTCAATAACCTTCCCTAAAAAGGGAAGGTTAGAGACAAGTCAGTAACTGGCGAGAACGTCCACGTCCAATGATGGTTTCTTCAGCAGGGGGCGCACCACAGCCTCCTTGAGACTGGGCGACAGCCTCCCCTGCTGTAACGACGCATTCACTACCCTCGCCAGCACCGTCCCCAACATCTCCCTGGAGGCTTTCACCAGCCAGGATGGGCATGGATCGAGTTCACAACAAGTGGCCCTCACAGACCCCAAGACATCCGCCGCATCGGCCGGCGTCACTTCCTGAAACTCCCCCCACAAAGATGGACCAGACGGGGCCTCCATCACCTCGCGCTCTCTTCCTATTGCCCCTAATCCTGCTTCTAAGTCTCTCTGAATCCTAGCGATCTTGTCCACGAAGTAGATGACAAACTCCTCACAGCGGGCCTGGGACAAGTCCCCATCCAGGAGGAGGGAGGCCGGACTGACCAACCCCCGCACCACCCGAAACAGCTTCGCTGGACGTGACTTCGCGGATGTTATGAGGACAGCAAGGAACTCCTTCCTCGCTGTCATCACAGCCTCAACATAGGACCTCAAATGGGCCCTATGGAGAAGTCGGTCGGAGTCAGAGCGAGTATGCCGCCAGCGTCGCTCCTGCCTCCTTGCTTCATACACCGCAGTCCCTCCGTAAACCAAGGGGCCCTGCGGTGACGTGACCGAGGCAGAGGGCGTCTCGGAGCCACCCTGTCGATGGCCTCCTCCAGCAGGACGTTCCAAGACTGGACCAGCTCATCGACAGAATGACTGTCCAGGTCCAAGGTTATTTCCCGCAGGACTTCCTGGAACCGTTGCGGTTCCATCAGCCGCCGAGGGCGGACCATCCTAACTGGTTCTTCCTCCTTCTGAGGGAGGTGTGCGGAGAGACGGCGTTTGAAGTCAAGCTCAATTTTTACCAAAGACGATCCCTATCTACAGTATCAAACGCCGATTTTAAGTCGACGAAGCATAAATAGAGTCGGGATTTACCTCGCGGGCGAGCATATTTGGCAATCAATCGCTGGAGGACAAATATGTGGTCCAAAGTGGACTGGCCCTCGTGGAAACCCGCTTGCTCAGGAGCAATCGTCTCATTTGTAGATAGCCATGCTTGAAATTTCTGCAAGAGATGTTTAGCGTATATTTTCCTGACTACACTTAAGAGACTTATTGGCCTGTAGTTAGAGGGCAAGGCCAAATCGCCTTTTTTATGAATCGGCACAACCAGGCTATTAAGCCAACTTTTGGGAAGGAGACCGTACGCATCGATATAGGTGAACAAGGGTGTCAAAATATTAGCCCACCAGTCCAAGTTTAGTTTAAGTAAATCAGAGGTTATGTAATCACAACCTGGGGCTTTTCCAAGTCTTAACTGCAAAATTAAATTCTTGATCTCTGCTGGAGTCACAGGGGCCAAGCATGAAAATTCTCAATGGAAGAAAAAGACAAATCAATATTGTAAATAGAAGTATAGGGATTGGCAAACAAATCTAAGAAATAAGACTGCCAAACCAAAGGAGAAGGAGCAGAGGAATGGGTCCTATAAACCGCTGGTTGAGACTGTTTAATGGGAGTCCAAAATCTCTTAGAGTCCTTTTCTTGGGCGGCCAAAAGGAGATGTGACCATTTTTTTGAAATGGGCCTGCCTCTTCCCAATAAGTAGCTTCCTATAATCTCTTCGATTAGAGATCAGTAAATCACAAACTGATCCAGAGGGGAAATTACTAACACGTTTGGCCAGCCCATGAAGCTTGGTCCTTGCATTACGGCACTCTTTGTCCAACCAAGGAGAGCACGTAGGGAGATGGTGATAAGATAATTTAGGAGTACATAGATGAGCAATAATTAGCTCCATAAGTTCCTCATAGCATGAAATTAAGTCCCCATGCACGGAGCAAATCCGTTGGACAAGATCTGTAACATACTCGCAGTCAATAAAATAGGAAAAATAAGTTTCTAATTCATGTGGCTTCCTTAGTGGCTTCCATCTAAAGTAACTCTAATGCTTGGTTTGACAGAGTCCCTCTGATGTAAAGATTTATTATCACAAGGGGCTGAAATCCTCAAATTCAGAGGAAAATGATTGGTCAAATAATTCGGCAGAACGCAAAAATTCAAAATAGAAAAAAGGTGGTGAGCTGGAATTTAAAAATAGTCAATTAAACTAGAGCCCATAGAGGAGTGATAAGTAAAGTTGCCGTCCTGATCCCCAGGGAATAATCCATTTGCAATTACAAAGTTCAAATTCTCAAGAAGATTGTCCATCAATGGGGCCCGTGGACTTACCACCGGGTCCCTCGAGGACTGGATGTTAAAGGGAATTATTTGTGTTTCCTCAAGTGCCATATTGGATAAGGCCGACAGAGGAGTCCCCATTCAGGTATTAAAGTCCCCACCCATTATAAGATAAGCCCCTGAATAATTGCTAAGTGCATTTATTGATTGATAAATAATGACCTTCCAAATCTCATCTGCATAGTAAGGTGAAGAAGATGGTGGGATATAAATATTGGCTATCAGTAATTCATGGTCAGATGGAAAAAGGCAACGACAAATAGGACTTATATGAACTAATTAATTGGGTCTTAATACCAGTGCTATTTGCCACAAGAAGGGCCAGACCTCCACTAAGTCTGCCCCTTGAGGCAGAAGAGCTAGCCGGTAAGTTTACAGTATGGAATCCTGCACAAAAGGGGGGGTTCAACATCAGTCCAGGTTTCTTGGATTAGAACAATATCATATGCTTTTAGAAAGCTTAAAAAAGTGGGATCAGAACAAATAGATGACCATCCTGCAATATTCCAGCTCAGAAGAGATACTGAGGATAGGTCAGAAACATCCAGTCAATCTCGGGCCACATGGCCCAGGAGTGGGAGCACATGGCCACTCCCAGCAGGTTTCTTTAAAGGACAAGGGCTAGGAGGGTTTGAGCCAGTTAAAAGGGGCTCAGGTACACCAGTCATAATCTTAGACCCAACAAACTGATGACTAATTGGCAAGGAAGCTGAAGATTTCAAGGTCTTAGAGATGGTATGAGGACACTTATGGGAGATAGTAGTGTCTGCCGCTTGACTACTGAAGGGAGAGCTCTTTAAAGGCATTTCCTCCCCCGATAACGCCTCCAAAGGAGGCAGCAACAAATCAATAGACCTTTCACATACAGTAGTCACAACTATTTCTTTCTCTAATGCAATCCCAGGAGATTGGAGACAAGATAAATCATATTGATTGAGTGTGGTGTTCTGAGCTTGGTATGGTGAAAACTTCCTCTCGTTTAATCTCCCAACTTGCGCAATCAAGGAATCCATGCACCCCAATAGTTTAGATTGACTTTCCGAATTAGCTTTACCAGCCGGGATTACAGGAAAGACCACAGGAGATTTAACCAAGTGAGAAGGAACTTCACAAGGTGCAATCTCCATTTGGTCATTCTCAATGAGATCAATCAGATTCTCGGCTAGTCTGGAGCCTGAAGATCTCCTGCAATCCTTAAGAGCTAAATGGGTTAAAATATGTTCAGGCTTTCAAGAAAGGGAGTCTAACACAATGTTGTGAGAGGGTGAAACCTTAAGAATATTAGGGGCAGAATCCTTGCTATATACCCTAGAAATAAAAATAGCTCTCTTCCTAATAAGAGCCTCATGCTGGAAAATCAGAGAAACCAAATCCACAGAGACAAAAGTCCAACGACCCTTCGCAGGAGCAAGATGGCCTATTGCACATATATTCCTGTTTGTAATAGGAGCATGTAATAATAATCTTAAATGTTCAGCAACATCTAAAGGGGAATTCCAGAAGGGTAAGCAACCAGAAGGGAAGGGAAAGATAGTAAAAAGAACATTTTTCCCCAGATTAATATACTTCCCCATACAGCCTGATGGTTCCTGCAATCTAGAAATCTGGTTCTGGGATGATTGATCATTACCCATAGGGACAAGAAACCTCCTTTTGGGGCCAGCGATTGTTGGGACTCCACTAACAGGCACCACTTCATTTGCTTCTCCACTAATCCTACTTGGATCCAATACAGCTGTGGGGATAGTCTCTGCCCTAACATCTGAGTGAGGATGGGGGGCAGAAAAAATGACACAAATTAATTAAACCAAGAATTAAAATGGTTAAGTTGAGTAAACACAAGCCGAACTGTCTGCGAAGTTAGGGAGACATGTTCAGCTAATAAAGAAACATAATCCATATGACTAGACCCGAAGGGGTGGTTCTCTATAAGGTCCGTAGTTTGTTCCACAGTGGCCAATGGCAGTTGTTTAGGAGAAGAGTGATTAGCCATTGCTGGAGGTGTAACGTCAGCAATATCACCAAGAACTGAGAAACGATTAACAGTAGAAATACCGGCAGGTACACTTAGGTCTTTAGAGGAACCAGAAGGGTTATTGCTGACAAAAAAAAAACCTCTATTTTCCTCTGCTTGGATAGCTTAGAGGGGGAGGTGGCCACGGCGTCCACCCGCAAGCATTTAAGAGTCAGCATCGCAGGGCCTATGACCAGAGAATCCCTCGATAGTGGAGATGACTCACGTGTAGCAGGTCGCATTGGCTGTGGCTCATCTGTGAGCCAGCCACAGCCATTGGCTGTGGCTGTGACTCACATTGGTTGTGGCATATCTGCTCCCTGCCTGAAGGGAGGGAAAAAGATGTCCTGTTGTCAACTGCCCACCCTGACTAACAAACTGCTAATATGACCATTAGCACCCAAGCTCCAGATGGATGGGAAAGGGAGATGACAACCAGACCCCGTAAGATGAATACCAACAAGCACATTGCACAATCAAGCACCCTGGAATATGCATACTAAAGAACATCTTGTCCCCAAAACACTATAAAAGACTGAAGCAGAGACCAGAACATTGTCTCAGCGCTTGGCATCTAACTTGGTGTCCGTGGGCTGTTGACCCTTTCCGGGACCCCTCCACAGGGGGTCCTACAACTTGATCAGACCAGGCCATCACCTATCTCCTGCTCCTGACAGATGACATCCACCGTTTTGAACTTTCAAGACATGTAAGACTGACTTTGGGTGTGGGATATTGTATAGCTAGGTAACTGCTGCTGGATCATTACAGACTGGGTTTTATAAATGTGTGAACAACTAAATAAATCTATAACTATGATTAAGATCCCATCTATTTGAATCTCTCGTATGTGCAAACCAGGGTGTGTGGGTCCCCCGATCCAAAGAGAACTAATTCCCTATAGACAAGTGGATATGATAGACGTTTATCAAATCAGGAGTGGTGTGGAATGAGTAAACAAGAAATTGTTATTTATGCTCTCAAATATGGAGTGGTGTGGAATGAATAAACAAGAAACTGTTATTTATGCTCTCAACTATGAAACTAACTGGCAGTAGGTTTAGAACAAATCAAAGGAAGTCCTTTATCACTCAATGTACAATTAACTTGTGGGACTTGTTGCCAGAGGATAGCATGAAGGCTAGGGATGTGCAAACGCGGTTCGGAGTTCGGACCGAACTCGACTAGTTCGGTCAATCGAACCGAACTTCCGAACCGAACTTGAATTTGACCGAACTGTTCGGTCAAATCCAAACCAGTTCGGAAGGCCAAAAACAGCTTAACACACTGGTTTTGAATGTACGAACTCAGTTCGGAAGTTCAGAATTTGACCGAACTCGACTAGTTCAGTTGACCGAACCGAACTTCTGAACCAAACTTGATTTTTGAACCGAACCGAATTTCCAAACTCGGTTCTGTTCGCACATCCCTAGTGAAGGCCAATAGCTGGGTTCAAGCAAGGATTGGAAAAATTCTTGGAGGATATCCATAAATCGCTATTAATCAGATAGATCAGGAGACACCGCCTCTGATTGTTGGCAGCTGGGAATGAACAGCAAGGAATGGCTCATCCCACTGTGACCTTTTGTATACTTCTGTGAAGCGACTGATGTTGGGCTGGATGAACCACTGGTCTGATTCAATATGGCATTTTTATGTTCAAGAATTTTGTAAAGAAAAATGTAGATGGGCATACTTGACTTCAGTCTTCTTTCAAATAATGGTTAATACTTGATTGGCTAACAGTCAAACACCACTAGAATATTTCATTTTAAAATTGGATACACTGTAGAGATCTCTAAAGCAATCAATCCAATAACACATCTCTATTTGAAACATGCAAGAAGGGAAGCAAAGTAAGAGCAATAGAACTATCAGACTATATTCATGATGTAAAACATGCCTATAAGAAGAAGTGGTGCTATCTAGAACGCACCCAGATCTTCACTGTGCCTGATGAGTGGCAGTAATACAGAGAAATAGAGAGAGAGAAATCTTCATGCTACCAAATGATCATTCTGTGGCAATATATGGAAATTACCACACTCCAAGTGGAAGCAATATTTAAATGGATTCCAACCAGGACCAGAGAATCTCTATCCAAGAATACTGAAGGAGCTGACAAAGGAAATTGCAGATCTATTAGCACTGTTCTTTAACAAATCCTTTAATTTGGTGGTGGTATCTATTAATTGAGAATAGAAAATGTCGTTCCTATACTTAAGAAAAGGAGTAAAAATGACCCAGTAACTACAGACCTGTTAGCCTAACCTCAGTGGTATATAAGGTTTTAGAGCAAATAGCAAAAGAATGAATAACTAAAGACATGAGAGCAAAGGGAAAGCATGACAAAATGCAGCATGGGTTCACAAAGGACAGATCATGCCAGACCTTTTTAGAAAAGATAAGTGGCTTTTTGGATAAAGGGAATGCAGTAGATTAAGTAGATTTAATATATAGGAATGCAGTAGATTTAGTATATAAGTGCAGCTGCATCATGGCTCACGTGCCGCTTGGTGGGCCCACACACATGTATAGCACATATCTCGGGGACCGCCTTGCCCACCGCGCCTCAGAGCGATCCCTTCAGTCCACCAGGGACGCCTTTCTGGAGGTCCCCGTGTAAGACGGGGGGCCACGATGTAGAGGGCGTTCTCGGTGGCCGGGCCGCGTTTATGGAACTCCCTCCCGGAGGAGGCTCACCTGGCCCCAGGCCTGTTGACCTTTCGACGTGTCTGTAAGACCTGGCTGTTCGCCCAGGCCTTCGGAGGGGAGGGTGGGGGCTGGGTTAATTTTTGTGGGGGTGTTTTAAATCTGTTTTGATGATGATATTGTAGATTTTTTATGTTTAAAAATTGTTTTGTTTTATGTTGGAAGCCGCCCCGAGATGCCGTAGGCATGGGGCACGGCGGCATATAAATATAATGAAATAAATAAATAAATAAAATATATGCACACTGGAGTGGAGCACTGCAGCAGGGGATCCATTCCATCTTCTGCATCAGAGTCCATTCCCACCTAGCTATGCCCCTGTTATAGATATACGTCAGCTGCCTTAATAGTGGATCTTGCACACATACTAAGGGTCTAGCGGATCACCATATTGGGGTCAGGAAAGAATTTCCACCACCCCCAAGTCACATTGGCAAATCACTCCGAGGGTTGGGGGGCGGGGGGTTAAGGGGGTGCCTTTCCCTCCAGTGTGAATGTGGCTCACTTGTTTGAGACTCTGGATTTTTCTTTTAGAAGATTGATGCCTGAAATAACAGGGAACGGTGTACTCTGGTCATTCTAACTGTGGGAGATTTTTATTAGAGACTTAATTTCTTGTTGGTGGATTTTCTGTGTGCAAGTAGTTTGTGTAACATGAATTCTGCATTGGCGTAGAGGGCTGGACTAGATGACCCCCTACGAGACCGTTCCAGCCCAGTGATCTATGGCCATATTAACCAAAAATAAAAGGAAGTAGTAAGTACCTTTTCACTCAGTGTACAATTACCATGTGGAATTTGAATTGATCGCATTCATTGTTTGTTTACATTCCACAGCATATTGCAACATTTATTTTATTTTTTAGAAAATGCATTTTGTGTCTAACAATAGATCTTCCTATTCTCTGCCAATGGCACATTGCAACACAGTTCTGAGGGTTATATCTAATTTTGGATTTGGATTTTATGCAAGGACTTGTTGTGTAGAAAGGGTTAGAGGAAACTACCTTGGCTACGATTCACAAACTACTTATCAGAGTAGTTACTGCTGAAGCCCTGCAGTTCCTTCTGACCTTAGTTTAAGACGACTTTTAGTTTGATAGACCACAAAACCACCTTGCTTCATCATCTTTTAAAGGAGAATAGCTTCTAGTTACCTGATAATCAGCTGGTCCAGGAGCAGTAAAAATGTCCCTCTTGGAAAAATACAGAGGTCGAGGAACCGAAGAGCCAAATGCTCCTCTCCTTCTACCTTCCAAGTCAGCATTTCTCACACTGCCTCTTGCAATACTATAGTTGAGAATGTTATAGAGCGCAGGACCTGAAAGTTGGACATTGTAATTTTATAAGGTTGATGCATGCCTTTGTCATAAGCAGTAATTAGAAATGCACTATTTTCAATATTCTTAAGGAAAGAAAAATGTTATGTTACTACAATTACTGGTTGGTGGAAGGGTTCTGATTCGCAGAATACTATTAATATATATGAATTTCTCTCCCTCTCTGTATGTGTAGAATATATATAGATATAGATATTCTGTATGCTAAACAATACATCATCAGCTTTCATTCTCGCTTGTATAGTCACTGATGTATACCTTCAAATTCCTGCCTGTTGGAACATTTTGAGGAACACAAAATTTTGAGGAACTCCTTCCTGAAGTCAAAAATAAATAAATGACAACTGGTAGGGATTTTTTTTTAGACTTCCAGAACCTTTATTTCCATATAAAATGTTGATGAAACAAAATGTGTATTTGGGCCACATAAATTAATGTTTTCAAAATTTTAAAATCAAAGGAATTTCTGAGTTATTTGACCTCAAAATCCTTGAGCAGTCATAAACGTATTTAAATAACGAAAAGATGACCAAAAACTTTTTTTTATAAAACTCTGAAAGGAAATTCACTTTTGGACGCAGACCAAGCCAAAAATATATAATTAGCCAAAAGTTAACTTTGAGGAAGAAGAAAAAACCTTAAAAGCAGAACATCTTAAATGAAGGTGCCATCCCATCCTTAACGCTGTCACCAATACTGACGGCGATATCATGGCTGCCAATAATCTGAGCAAATCATTAGCTCTCTCAGCTGCTTCCTCCCACAGGTGCACGCAGATGGGTCCTGCCTCCCCCTTTGAAGGCTCCTCTAATAAACCATGCTGAGACTAAAAGGCTCCTCCTGAAGATGGGAAACAGATCACACTCCTTACTAGGCACGGGAAAACCGGTAAATCCGGAATCCGATAATGCTGGTACCGGGCGTACCGGCATTATCGGATTCGACCCGGTAAATCCAGTCCGGTTACCGGATTCCGGGTACTGGATTTTTTTACATTGCAGCCATTTAAAAATGGCTGCAATGTAAAAAGCCCCACCAAAAAAGTAAAAAAAAAAAAACCTCCCCGAGTCCAGGCTGCGCGGGTGGAAGGGGGG
>QEPC01000241.1:258438-270021 GCA_003113815.1 Sphenodon punctatus | reverse complement strand
GGGCTCGCCTCTGGGTCTTTTTTAAAACAAAAATCCAGGCTGGGCAGGGTGGGTGGGGGGTGTCCCCCCTTCCACCCGCGCAGCCTGGACTCGGGGAGGTTTTTTTAAAAAAAAACTTTTTTGCTGGGGCTTTAAGTTTTTTTTACATTGCAGCCATTTTTAAATGGCTGAAATGTAAAAAAAATACGGTACTCCGAAATCCGGTACCTGGTCCGGATTACCGGGTCGAATCCGATAATGCTGGTACACCCGGTACCGGCATTATCGGATACCGGATTTTACCGGTTTCCCGCCCCTAATATGCACCAAACACACATGATAGAGGCCCTTTTCACACAGACACTCTAACACTCATAAAATGGGTGTTACATTTTATTATACATGTTGCAGGCAGGGCCGGCCCCAGGCATGTGCCACATGTGCGGCCGCAGATGGCCCCGCAGCCAGCTGGAGCCCCGCGCTTCCCTGGCTGGGCAGCAAGCTGCAGCCAGCTTCTCCCCCAATAAGTTTTTCTGCCTCCCCTCCCTGGCTCTAGTCTCCATCCCTCACTTACCTCTGCCTGCCAGTAGTGCTGCAGCAGCAGCAGCAGAGGGACACTGGGAAATAAAGCTGTTTGTTTGCAAACAACTCCTCCTCATGTGAGTGATCAGAAGGTTGTTACTTTGTAAAGAAGGTTCTTTGAGATGGTGTCTAACGTTCTCACAACTCAGTTGTGCATACTCACCTTATTCAAATAATAGACCACGTGATGGTCTTGAGCTCCTCTAGTATAAAAAGCACTCTCCCCCTCATAATGACAGTTCCTTCCAACCCTTTCTAGGAATATAAGAAAATTCCATGCAAGGCTGGAAGGGTGGGTGTTGTGAGAATGTTCACAGCCATCTCGAAGAACCTTGTTTACAAGGCAGCAACCTTCTGTTCTTCTTCAAGTGGCTCCTCACAGGCCATTTTTACATGGCTCTGCCGGGTGGGAGGTCCATGGGCACGCTGGTGCGTGGGCAGGACATGCACACGGCCGCACACGCATCCCCACTCAGACCCCACTCATCCGCACTCACAGAGTAACCACCATTTTCCCCGGTCACTCCGTGCATGGGGACAAGTGGGAGCAGCTTTTCAAACCACACTCCAAACATTCGGGCTAAGTGGAAATGTGCGCGCTCACCGCATTCACACTAACCCGGAAGTGCGGGGTTCTTTAAATCGCACTATGCCACCGGGGCTTCTGTGCGATTTAAACGCATGTCTGACTGCGCCCTTACTTATACTATCTTAGGTAGGAATTTAGGATGTAAAGCAATATCTATTATATCTTGGAAAATCTAAAAATATGGTTCTGAGATTATTATGGCTGCTATTTCACGAACTCTTCAATAGCAATGAAGTTATTGCTAACAGAAATACTGTCTTTAAACCCCCACCCCATAACCAGTTCATTTGTGCCCCCCATATAGGTAGGGTCGCCATATCTCCACTTTAATCCAGGATGCTTATGAAAAATACATGGTGCAGCCCTGCATTGGTTGCACTGACGCATCAGCAGAAAAGAGGACAAACATTTGCATGAAATTTTCATATGTAATTTTATAAATGTATGCCAATTTATGGGGCAGAGGGCAGGACCAGAAGTGGGCGGAGCTAACCCAATGATAGGCAGAGCCAACCCAACCATTAACAAGTGGTGTGGCTTAACCCAGCAGCAAGGAGTTCCCAGAGTTAACGCTGGAGGGAGATTACATTAGTTAACGCTGTGAACGCCTTGCTGCTGCCTGAAGCCCTGCCACTGGGGGATAGAGAGCCCTCTTACTAAAGGTCCCATCCAAGGTCTCTCTCCCACTGGTCCCATTTCTCCCTAGCAATGTGAAAAAATAGAGTCAAGGCTCACTGTGAGGAGAAACTGATGTTTTAAGTGTCTCAGTAATAACTACCAGTGATTCTCGACCATTTCAACCAACTTTTGTTTTTCTATTTGTCTTTTGGTTTTTGTTTCCTTTTTTATGGGGAACAACACCAAAGTCAACCTCAGAAACCTTTGAACAACACTGCACATAAGAACATTGGGGATAACACACCCAGATCACCCTTTGAACAAGTTTGCACATAGTATCGGGGGTAACACACCCACATCATTCTGAGAAGCCTTTGAACAGTGCACATAAGAACATTGGGGGTAAGACACTCAAGTTACCCTGAAAAACCTTAGAACAAGTTTGCAAGGTAAGGTAACACATCCACGTCATCCTGAGAAACCTTTGAACAACAATTCTCTCTCTCACACACACACTCTCCCCCTCTCTCTCACACACACACACACACACACACACACACACACACACACACACACACACTCTCTCTCTCCAGCCACAAACACTACTTATTCAATATTTGAAATATTAGGTAGTTTGTGCATTTATTTTTGTTCTCTTTTCTAGCATTTTTATGGATCTTTTCTAGCATTTTTATAAATCAACATGCTCATTGTTTTAAAGGTTTTTCCATTTCATTGTGTAATTTTATTATTTGTCACTTCACAGAAGCAATAAGATTTCAGGGTATGTTTTAGCTGCCCCATACCTATTTGATAGTTCTAGGAACACAGGCTCTCAATCCCATGTGCTTGTCAGTGCAAGTAAGAGTGCAGGGTAAAAACCTACACAGCGCAGAAATCTGCAGTTCCATTGTTAATATAAAATTCTCCTTGAAGGCAACAGTTGTTCTACCTGAGTAGAACGTTATATTTACTCCAAGAAATAATACCTGTCTTTTTCAAATTGCTCCAATTTTGCTCTTATTAGCTGTTTCTCTAATATATTTGATTGTGAAGACACACACTTACCTTTTAACTCCTTGGTACACAAACCTGGCATTTAACTACTACAAACTAACGTCCTCAAAAATAGTTTGTCTTGAAACCGTAGTTAGTAAGCAAACTTTATATACCGAGTGTGTGAATAAATAAAACCCAGACGATTTCAACTTTCTTCCTAGTATTTCTTGATGCAATCTGTTCTGCACACTGAAGCGTCATGTGGGTTTTGGAGGGTGAGTGTGATCCTTGCTCCATTTTCCAAGTGTACAGAACATGCAACGGCTCAGACACTTGGGAAAATTAATTTTATGAAGTGTACTTGCTCTGATGCAAGGAAGCCCATGAAACGAATTTAAATACAATTTAAAATAAAAGCTTATTACATAAACTATTTTCAGCATGGCTCTTATCTCAACCCAGCTTTTTGCTAAATTGCTATACTTCCATCTGTTTAATAAAAGGAAATATTGCTCTCATAGCATAAGACTGAATGTAGTTAATGAGTGTGCCCCAGATGTCGGAAGTCCTTTTAGTGACCAATTACTAATGGTTGATTGGCTAATGCTTAATGTGTGCCTTCCATCTTAAAATATAGGAAAGATTTTGCATCTGCAGTACTAATTTACATAATTACAACATAAATTTTAGTTAACTCGGGAGTCACAATACCTTCTGAGTTTTAATAAAGGAAACAAGCCCACTCTGTATGGACAGAGCGAGCTAATTAAATTTAAGCAGCATTAAATCAACCAAATATGGTACAAAGAATATCATGTGGCTAAGAGGCTGGAAAAATAACTTAGAAATTGATCAATAATAAGGGTGCGGTATCTCAGACATTCTCTTTGGATTATAAATTATTCAAAGCAGAAAATTAAACAAGAAGTGACAGTAAGTACTTTAGTGGACAAATGTTGTACCAATTTCACTAGCATATGTTGCCATGCCAGATGTTTGGGGAGGAGGAGTGGACAACTACTTTTTATGTAAACCGAAAGGTTAAGCAAGGATAACAACCAAAATCTATACAACTCAGTATCTCTTCAGTACCTGTTGATGTAGTTTTGGTAATTTGGTTTCATCTAAATTACAGACCTAAAGAATTGAAAGTGACCTCAAGGGTTATCTAGTCCAATCCATGCCCTAAGACAGGATAGCCCATACCAGGAGCGAGTAAAGTTTCCTAATCCTAACAGCCCAATCCATTTACCACAATTGGGCCAAAGAGCCGCATGTGGCTCTAGAGTCTAGACCCACAGTTTGCCCACTTCTGCTGTTTATGTAAAGCATCCCTGACAGAGGCCTGTCTTGTCTTTTCTTACAAATCTCCAGAGAAGGAGATTCCCCAACCTCCCAAGACAGCTAGTTCCACTGTTGAACTGTTCAGACCACTAGGACATTTTTCCTAATATTTTACCTAAACCCACCTTTCTGTAGTTTAACTCCATTTCTTCTCTGGCAACAGAGAACAAATTTTCTCTAACTTTTTAATGGCTTTCTTTTAGACGTCTGAAAACTGTCAACATATTCCCCTTAGTCGTCGTCTCTCTAAGCTAACTATGCCCAGTTCCATTAGTTTTCCCTCATAGAACTTGTATTCCAGAACCCTGATCATCTTTATTGGTCTTTTCTGGATCCTCTCCAGTTTGTCAACATCCTTCTTGAAATGTGGAGCCCAAAAGTGAACACAGTACCCCAAGGGAGGCCTAACTGGTGCCAATCGGTATAGAGGTATTACAACTTCCCAAGTGCTTCATACAATGCTTTTAATAAAAGAACCCAAAAAAATTTATTGGCCGTTTTTTGCAACAGAGGGTGTAAACATACATGACACCATGATCAGGACCAGGGTGGCCCGCGGAACAAACATGACCGTGACTGAGGCCAGGGGGGCAAGGCGCTGCACAAATGTGCAGCCGACCCCAGCCCCATGCCCTCCCCCATGATGGGCGGCCATGGCAGCCAATGACGGCCAGCCTTCTATGCCCCTTCAGGGTGGTGAACCAATTAGGTTGGTCTGCCCCTGGAGACTTATGGATCCAATTGGTTTCCAGAACTCTCTGGGGGATATACTTACTGACCTTGATGGCTACTCTGTTGATAACCTGGTTGTTCTATGGAATGAAATCTTGACCAGGGCTATTGACACAGTTGCACCCAGGCGTCCACTCCCATCGCTGTGACAGCATAGGTCTCCCTGGTATACGGAGGAACTGGGACGGTTGAAGCAGGAGGGTAGGCACTTAGAGTGCAGGTAGTGCTCCACTTGCACTGAAGTTGACCAACTGCAGCATAGATCATTTTAAAAGGACTATGCCAAAGCTGTGATGGCAGTGAAGAAAGCTTACTTCTCTGCTATCATACAGTCTGCAAAGTCTCATCCTGCAGAGCTTTTTCAGGTCGTGAGCGGGCTGGTTAATCTGGTCTGTCCAAGGAGATGGCCTAACAGACTTTGGGATAGATAGGGCCGGGGCTGCCGGAGGAGTTGCCTTACTAATGCCGGGAATGCTAATGATATTGTTGGGAGATTTATAACTATTGTTGCTCTGGGACTTGTATGGACTAAGAAAGGCTGAAGCACGAGACCATTACAATTGTGGACTGAACCAAAACTGAGCTGATTCCCAGGCGGGCCGGCTTTTGAGGGGCCTGATCCTGTAAGGACATGCCCTGGTGACTTTCCGTCCTGTTACAAGGAAGAAACCAGAAAAGGCATGCAAGAAGGCCTAACTGCAATGAACAAGGAAGGCAACTGGTAGGTTATCTTTTGTCATCTAGCCTGAAAACTGCCTTTTACATTTTGTTGTTCTCTGACCCCCACTGGTCTGAGTGTTTAGGGAATGCCACACTTTCTAAAGAGTATGTATATGTGTTACAATGCGTGTTAACAGACATAACGTGGGTGCAGCTGAACCCACTTTGGCCTGGCTGGGACAGCCCCATGGCAGTACATTTGTTCCAGGCCCACCAGATGTGGGCCTGGTTCAAACCCCGGCAGGGATAGGAGCCAGGCTGGAAATGTGGGCCCAGAATGAAGCACGCCCACAATCTGGTCCCAGCAGTGGCCGAGCTGGGCCAGAGCAGGCACAACTGGGCAGGAACATCTGTTCCCGGCGCCATCTTGGCCCAGTGTGCGGGGTTGCCATGGCACCTAGCCATGGCTGCCTGTTACTGGCAGCAACTGCTGTCCATCATGGCTGGGGAGGAGGCAGGGTGACGGCAACAGCACAGGGGCGTGGCTAGGCAGCCACATGTCACTCCCTGTCCAGGTCCAGCCACAATGATGTGTGTTCCCACAGCCAGAGCCAACCCAGTCAGAGGTAGCTCTCCCCACTCCTGGGGGGCATGATGGCAGTGCATCACTTCTGTTAAAACCCAAAGTGTTTGAGCAACCACTTTTGTGAGTCTGACTGCTATTGTGTTTGTTTCTCCTGGGGGATGAAAATCAACAGGACATTCACCATGGTGAATACACCAAGCCCATAAAATTGCTGGGGAGATGACTGTGATTTCCCTTGCTTGTTGATATGCCACATGGCAGTGGTGTTATCTTGCAGTCTCTGCAAACCAGCCTGGAATCCATAGAAGAATTTTCTCAGTGCCCATCTAAACATTCCCGGTTCTAGAAGGTGTATGTGGTAGGTTATGTGGGGCTTCCATCCCCATAGACTCCAAAGGCCATAATTTTCATATCTTGCCAATAAGCAGGCCAGCCTGTCAGTGAAACATCTGATGTCACAGTGATGAAAACAATGATAAATTGAACATCAGTCCTTTCATGCACTGGAGCTTGCCACCACATAAATGTTCTTGGTACCAAACGAGAAGCAGTGGCTGTGGAAATCACGGACTCATCAATTCCATCCAGTCCTGAAGGGGTGTAAGCCTTAGTTTTGTGTAGGTCATAAAGGATGCCATAAGGCCCAGAGCCAGAGGAAGTACTCTACCTTCTGAGTGCGGACAGTCTATAGGGTGGTTAAGACACTTCACAAGTGGCAGATCCTCTGTTAAAGATAATTCAAGCTGCATTCCCAGTGCTAAAGCAGATCTTGTCAGTCTGAGGAGTCCCTTCCTTCAAGGATTTCTGGAGCCACAACTACACGCTTTAAAGGTTCTGGTTGTCATCAAAGAACAGATTTTCCCAGCCCACACTGACCTTTAAAGGGTCAAAAGACCCTTATCCAAACACACTACACACCACGAGTTCTTTTCTGTACTGGAGAAAAGAGCTAGACAGGAGGAATGTCATTCCAGAGCATCTAGCCAGTCCATGTGGTTTATTTATTTATTACAGATATTTATATCCCACACCCTCCTGCACACTGGCAGCTCAGTTGGAAGGAACTGAGGCAGGAGAACAGCTCCACTCCTGAGGTGAACTAGCAAGCACATTAGCAAGCAGTGTCCTGGTTCGATGGAAAGGGCAAGGAGTTCTCATTGAAACAGTGACTGCAGCATGACTCTGCCAAACAGAGTGACACGCCTAACAGGCCAAATCTAAAGTAACCTATATTGTTATTGTATGTTTTTCCTACTTAATTCCCCTCTCTAGCTTCACTTGGACGTTTTTCACTTTGCTTCCTAAATAATAGTGTGATTTTGCCATGAATGGTTAATCAACAGCTTCATTTCTCCCACGAAGCAACTGTCTCTCAGTAGTGAATGCAGTAATCTCTGCAGTCTGTAAAACATCTTCAGATCTGCCTCAGAGAAATGCAGCTTATCATCGTCATCATGTTCTCTCATTTTTTCCTATTTGCCTTTGAAAGCCTGAGCCCTGTATAGTAACATCTTGCCGCTGTCTTCAATAAAATCTTTCCTGTTTTATCTCTCAACTTGTTTTTGCTTGTTACTTCTCTACCCACACTTCGTTGAACTTTTTGATTTTTCTCCTAATTATTCTCCAAAGTATTTTCTTTATTCAGGTCTTGGCAAAATATGCAGGACAAATCCTCAAAAGGTCAATGTTAAAAATTGTACCAAAGTTTTAAACATGAGATTAATTTAACATTACACTTTCCATAACTCTATTGTGTGTCAGAAGTTACAATATGAATCCATTTAAATTTCAGATAACACCCAATCTGTGTACAAAGAACTTAAATTTGGGTACAAAATGAAATATGGTCCTTATTAAAGAAAGCTGAAATATATAGTCACCTGACCTCCCCCTCATTCCCAATTCTCCAACTCTTATAGACAGAACCTACAATTACACAACTACTCTGTGTTGTTGTTAACAACAGGACAATCTCATGAAAACCATTTTTCCTCCCTGGGTATTTTCAGACGTGACGGGCCTTTCGGACCACCACGCTGAACTGATCTGTCTCGGATTCCGGTCCGTGATCAGACCGGCCGTCCATCAGATGTGCCGGCCTGATCGCAGAGCGGAATCTCGGAGGGGGCAGGGCTGTGCGATGCAACGTGCGGCCACTTAGCCCCACTCCCCAACGTGCGTCCATGGCCGCCTGCCCTCAGGGAGACGGGCAGGCACAGCAGCCAATCAGGCTGCTGCGCCTGATCCCGTCTCGTGGTTGGGACCTGATTCCGAGTCGGGGCTGGAAAACTGTCGTTCATTGTGGCCACTGCCAGCCCTGTCACGGATCATGGACAACCTAACCACAGTTCTGGAGGTGAGGCCAGCCTCACCTCCAGAACCGCGGTCAATTTGATCCCGGTCGGGTGTTCACTGTGGTGAACATCTGGCCAGAAGCAAATAGACGTTCACGGGATCACAGGCACCACCCTGAATCCACTGTGATTCAGGGTGGTTGGCTGCGATCCCATAACGTCTGAAATTACCCTCTGTCTAGAACTGCTTATTTGTTATTTGACTAGCAGGAAGAATGGGAGGTGGCGATACTAAACCTGCAATTTTATATGTGCATAATTTCTGGCTTTGCACCCAACTCCCATATACACATATGAAAATATCAGCCTGAAAGTGAATTTTCCAGATTTAATAAATGTTTTTACATGTGTGGCAATAATCTCTTAATGACATTTTTTTTTCATTCTAATTAGTTGTCAAGACAGCAACACAGGCCTCTTTGAAAAGAGGAAACCATTCCTTGGTTTATTTGGGAGGCCCTTAATTTCTTTAAAACAAAATTCCCATTTTGTGTAAATTATAAAATATTTATGTCCTAGGAGACACATTATAAAATCTATACTGTTTTGCAACCTACCACACAGAACTCAGCAAATCCTATGGTTCCAAAATTTAAGCTGTACAAGCATGAAAGTCATGAGACACAAACTTTCTACGTTATTCTTAACATATAAAGACATCATATCCCACACATATTCCCAAAATGACAAACTTGTTACATCTTTCTCATGACAATAGTAACTGGACTATACTAAAATATTGGACACGGCCCAGTTTTAACTACAGTTTTATGTTAAATAGAAATGTGCTTACATCCCTTGATGGAAAACTTAAAAGATTTTTAATACACAACAACATTAAAAAATCTATACTTTTTGCTTTGTAGATATCAAAAAATCACTAGTAATCTCTCCACATAGTTTCTACATAAATTAACTGTTATTACAGATATTCTAACAATCCCCTGAATGCACACACCGCTCGCATTGACTGTTTAATACAGCCAAGTGATCTCTCTCAGCAATGCATACCACTAGAACTGCATCACAGACTTATCTAGGTTGATAAAGGCCCTTTTTGCACAGACCCGCACCCACGTGTGCGGGTGGGTGGGCAGTGGGCGTCTGTGTGACCACTGTGGGGGTGGGAGAGTGTGCGCACTCCCACACGCCACCCACCACCCATGCATGGAGCAATGGGCGCCAATGACGAATGCTCTGTGCGTGGAGATTGGTGGAGGTGGGTGCGCAGCCATGTAACGGACCGCCCGCAAACCGCCCCCCCCACCCCCGCCATTGCCTCTGTTTAACCCTATTATCACTAAGCATATACTAAAGAAAAGAAACACAAAGGAATGACTTTATTCTCAAACTGAAGCTATCTATTCATTAACAAAACTGGACCTAGGTAATGATTTCCAAACACACGAACGATACATTTAACACAAGTTGTGGTTTCTATGGATGTTAAATGTGACGGTGGCCCACTAAGGCCCACTGGGGCTCACGGGCCACTGTCACATTTCTTGTGGGCAATTCAGATGTTTGCCCCAGAGTTTCCCTGAGCGCACTGGCAGCTAGTCCAGACTGTGATCCTGGAAACTTCCAGGGTCACGGCCCAGACTAGTTGCTAAAACACCTAGGAAGCGGCCTGTCCAACCAGGCCACAGCGAACTATCATGTGTGGTAGCCCACTGCTCCCGGTCTGGTCCGGAGTGGCCATCATGATGGGTGGTCAGGGCTTCCCAACATAGGGGGAAGGAAGGTGGGCCGCAATTGTGTAGGGGGAGGCAACTCCCTTCCTCCCCCTACACTGGACCCAGATGCATGAATGTTTGTTCCATGGCTGGACCCAATTCAGACCAGGTTGCAAGCAGTTTCCTGAGTCAGGATCATGGTGTGACAGCAGTATTCTGCCATCACATATGTTTCCACCCTATACCTGTTGTTAAAAGTGCAACAAAAGAGGAACTATACTGTTATATTTCACACTTATGCTGAGCTACATTTGGTATACACACTTACGGAGTGTTCTTGTTAAATGCCTCCTTTAGGAAGGGGAGGGTGCCGGCCGCCCTCAAATACACAGAGGTTGGCCCCCTCCTCAAGGAACTGTCTTGTTGTTGAAGTGCTTGCTAATTATCAATCAGTCTTCAATCTGCCTTTCTTAGGGAAGGTGATTGAGAGGAGTGTGGCTGTGCTTCTACAGTCACCTGGACTATGGCCTTTTTTACACGGACCACTTCTGGGGGGCAATTGTGTGCACACCGCTGTCGGGGTGGTGCATGAACAGACAGGCGCACACCCATCCCCCATGCACAGAGTATTCCACATTTTGGTGCTGGGGTGATGGCTGGGGTTGCATGAGGATGCAAGGGTGCCAGCCGTTAGCTGGGCCGTTCACTAGACCGTGTTGTCCGGGGACACCCCTGCTCTGTTCTACTGCTGCTTCTGAAAGAGATATTTATGGCTCATCCCTGCTGCTGCCGCCGCTGAACCCACTGTTTTTATTTTGTGGTTTTAAGGGGGCTTTGGGGGGGATGAGGCAGGTGGGGCCTGAGGGTGGGGGGTATGGAGACTGGGTTACGGAGGATAGGGCCAATCCCCCTGGTGAGAGGAGGGGAGATGGCCCTTGGAAAGGATGGGTGGGGGCCCCCGATGAGATGGGGGGGCACCTCCCATATGATGGAGAAGGAGGACTCCGTGTGAGAGAGGGAGTCCCAGGGAGAGGGGGTGTGGATGGGGAGGGGGTTTGGGGGTGGAGTGTCACGGGTTGGGGTTCAACACCCCCAACTTTACCGGGTTTGAGTGACTCAGTTTCCCTTGCGCACAGTTCTCTTGAATCAGTTTCTCTCACTGGCTAATTCAAGTGTGCCACAATGAAACTTCTTGTCTCACAAGGGCCCGATCCTTCCCGTTTACAGACTCTTTACTCTCTGAGTTCGCAAAAGCTTGAGGGCTCTTGTAGCTCACTTGTGTTCCACTATTAGACACTGACCACTTCTTTATAAACTAAGAAGTATATTTATTAATTACATAACAAGATAGTTGATACAGAGTGTTATTAGAAATAAAAGGTAAATATAACGCATTCCTAACTTATACTGTTTTGAGTTCCTAAGCTATTCATCTTACCCTAGAACAAGTCCATAAGTTCTGGT